>BLSH010101080.1:2074688-2092291 GCA_018402905.1 Glandirana rugosa | reverse complement strand
TCACACATATTCTCTGTCCACAGTGGGGTAAACACATAACCCTGACCTCCCGTGGGGTATATAACTCTCACGGGGAATCAGACATTAAAATGTGTTATATTAATGAATTATTTTAAACGGTAACTAAAATCATTTGATGGATAGTCTGATATCAGAAAGTTTTTTTCGGTGTAACGGGAAGGAACCCTATAAAAATGGTTATTATCCCGTGATAACGAGGTCGATTGTGGTCATTACTGTGTGATAAGAAGGATGACTGTGGTTGTTACCCAGTGAAAAGTAGAGTGACTATGGTTACTACCCCGTGATAAGGTGGGTAACTATGGTTACTACTCCGTCTTCTCTGGTATCAATGGGTGGAATAGTGCCCCATCATTGGTATCAGTGAGATGAAAAGTGACCCATTGTTGGTGTCAGTAGGAAGAATAGTGTGTCATTACTGGTGTTAGCTGGAGCAATAGTGCCCTATTATTGGTAAAAATATCCCAAGGAAGGGCAATGTGGCTTTTTTTGAAAGACTATAGTCTGATAGGTAGTTTACTAAAATCAATGGCAAATTTTATTAAGTAATTATATTGTGTAAAATTACAGACTAAGGGGCACTCTCAATATATGGGGTGCCCTCCAGTCCCAATACACAAATGGGGTGACACTGAACATAGGACCACGAACAAACATATAACATTCAAATAACAGTACCGTCCGGACGCCAGAGAAATTACAGTATCTGTGTCGTCTGAGGTAACAATATATCCCCTGTAATGGGAAGTAGGTAAAGTGTAGGGCGACTCCAGATACTACAGTGCCTCTGGTCGCTATAGCAGTGAGTGTACGGTGACCCCTATGCCGGGGTGTTATGGAAAGTGCCGCTATGCCAGCGGGAGGGGGGGGGGGGTTTATTGAAATATCCAGGAGTCAGAGCCATGGGGCAGTCCTCTTGCTGGGGAGGTGTATATCTGATCCTCCTAGGTCCTGACAAGAAAGTCTATCCTCGGCGTAAATCATGGGATGTATGAGTCTTTTCCAAGTTGGGATAGGATAATGGAGGGCTTGTCGGGCCTTGAGTGGTCGGTGAGTGGGGATAGAGGATATGTGTCAGTGAAGTGGAACATTGCACTGTGTGAACTGCTCCCCAGTGGCAGGACTGAGGAGTGAGACAGCAGGAAGGTGAGCGATATAGGCTCTCTATACGGACTAAGGGTATCTATACACCCATAGGAGGTACACCCTCCAGCCTCACATTTTCTAAGACCCTTCCGGCCTCTGCATCCCTTGCGGATACTCCCTCAGTGTATCCTGCGCCAACGGCCTTGGGGCCACACTGCAGCCCATGTAGGAAAGTGATTGCGGCTACTGGGGCACACAACGGCACGGTCCATAGGGGTGTGGCACTGTAACTGTGAAAGGCACCAGCCTACCCCTGACCCCAGTATTTCATGCATCATTGGACACTCAACCCTAGCTACTATACCAGTGGCCCTTGAGGTCATCTTGCACCGGGGGTCTACACCAGTCCTCCATCATAACTGCTTTTTTAGCAGCACTATACACTGGGACTATCCACTGGGGAGCAGTTCAAACAGTGCAGTGTTCCACTTCACTGACACATATCCTCTATCCCCACTCACCGACCACTCAGGAGATTCCATTCAAGGCCCGACAAGCCCTCCATTATCCTATCCCAAGTTGGAAAGGACTCATACATGCCATGTTTTACACCGAGGATAGACTTTCTTGTCAGGACCTAGGAGGATCAGATACACACCTCCCGAGCAAGAGGACTGCCCCACGGCTCTGACTCCTGGATATTTCAATATAACCCCCCCTCCCAGCGGCACTTTCCATAACACCCCGGCATAGGGGTCACCGTACACTCACTGCTATAGCCACCAGAGGCACTGAAGTATCTGGAGTCGCCCTACACTTTACCTACTTCCCATTACAGGGGATATATTGTTACCCCAGGTGACACAGATACTGTAATTTCTCTGGCGTCCAGGCGGTACTGTTATTTGAATGTTATATGTTTGTTTGTGGTCCTATGTTCAGTGTCACCCCATTTGTGTATTGAGACTGGAGGGCACCCCATATATTGAGAGTGCCCCTTAGTCTGTAATTTTACATGATATAATTACTTATGAAATTTGCCATTGATTTTAGTAAACTACCTGTCTTTCAAAAAAGCCACATTGCCTTTCCTTGGGATATTTTTACACATAGATGTCATAAGCTTTCAGTATTGACTAACCTATGTGGTATACAGGTAATTCATTTATTCTTCGCATATGCAGTTACACCACTGCATTAGGTTTAGCCTATTATTGGTATCAGTGGGAGGAATAATGCCCCATCATTGGTATCGGTGGGAAGAATATTGCCCAATCTTTGGTATTAGTGGGTGGACTATTGCTCCATCATTGGTATCAAGAGGAGGAAAAGTGCCCCATCAGTGGTATTGGTGGGGAGAATTATGGCCCACTGATGGTGTCAGTGAGAGGAACAGTGTCTCGTATCAGTGGGAGGAAAAGTGCCTCAAGGGCTGGATAAAGGCCAGTAAATGGCCTCTGCCGATTTAGGGCCACAGTTTGGAGACCAGTGGTCTACACAACAATGCCTTCATTTTAAATATCTTGCAATCAGCAACATAATGTTTAACACATGTAAGTAATTATGCTTAACTTAATTTGTCATGAGAGACATACACCATAAAAGCTGTCATAGCTCTCCAGCAGGTACTTACAGTATATTACCTGCAAAAGGCAGTGGAGTGGACTGATGAACTTCAACATCTGGAGAGAAAACTGAAACCCTGAGCACGTAGACTGTTCCATGAATACAAGCAGGGGATCTTACAGCCTGCTCTGACACAGTGCAGGGGTGATCACATGACTGCTGACCCCTCAGTTCACTGAGAGGCTGAACCAGCTGCTGATCAGACATCTGGGTGGAACTCAACATTATTGTCGGGATCCTTCCAGAGCCTGGAGCAGTTCTGTGAAATCAGCTGGCAGCGGATTTTAGAACACTGTTAGCTAATTCTGGGTCATCGGAGAGCACAGGTAAGTGCACCCCTGTGACCCACCAGAGAAATATGGCCAAAAACCTATGAGTATAGAAAAAAGCAAAAAGCAAATTGATACTGGACTTTGAAGGTACCATTTAAACCTCTGGGTGAAGAAAGGAATGCTCAAAACTATTTTCTTTTTTAAAAATATAACATTTTATTGTAGAGAGATTAAAAGACTTAACATATTAAAATAGCATATAGGTCTTCAGGATGCTCTGTCACCATATTGCCCCCTGTATGAGAACCAAGTTATTACAAAAACATGTGATAACTTGTTTCACATACAGGGGGCAATATGGTGACAAAGCATCCTGAGGACCTATATGATTTTCAAAGTCCAGTACAGTATCAATTTCCTTTTTGCTTTTTTCTATACAATTTTTTGGATGTGGTACCGTATATGGTGATGTGCATCTCATAATACTTCAATTATTCAAAAAAACTATGGCCATACTTCACTTTTAACCACTTGCCAACCATGTAGATACTGCGGCAAGCTGTCCGGATAGCGCGAACCGTTGTATATGTATGTTGGTTTGTGAATGTGGTATAGCGAGCGCGCCGTGGGTCCGGCGGACTTGATCGTCATGTACAGAGGCAGAACGATCCCCGTTCTGCCAGATGATATGGCAGAGATCTACTGTTTTCCCTGTGTTCAGGAACAGGGATCTCTGTCATGTCCCACCCCCCTATAGTTAACACGCTGAGGGAACACAGTCAACCCCTTGATCGCCCCCTAGAGTTAACCCCTTTCTTGCCAGTGTCATTTTTACATTGATCAATGCATTTTTATAGCACTGATCAATGTAATAATGTCACTGGTCCCCAAAAAGTGTCATTTGGGGGCAGATTTGGCCGCCACAATGTTGCAGCCCCGTTAAAAATCACAGATCGCCACCATTACCAGTAAAAACAATACAAAAAAAATAAAAGTCCATAAATCTATTCCATAGTTTGTAGACACGATAACTTTTGTGCAAACCAATCAATTTGCGCCTAATGCGATTTTTTTTTTACCAAAAATATGAAGAAGAATATATATCGGCCTAAACTGATGAATCATTTTTTTTATGTATATATATATTTTTGGATATGTATTATAGCAAAAAGTGAAGAAAAAAAAGTTATTTTTTCAAAAGCTCTATTTTTGTTTATAGCGTACAAAATAAAAACAACAGAGGTGATCAAATACCACCAAAAGAAAGCTCTATTTGTGGGAAAAAAAGGACGTCAACTTTGTTTGGGTACAACGTCGCACGACCTCGCAATGTTCAGCTAAACTGACGCAGTGCCATATCACAAAAAATGGCCTGGTCATTAAGGGGGCAAATCCTTCCGAGGCTGAAGTGGTAAGGATAGTGACAGGGTCTCTTTAAAAATTGATAATGCCTTTGATATATAACCTTTTAGTAGGTGTTTTTGTTTTCCACTGTGCCAGCAGATGGCGCTTGATGACCCTCCATCTAAATTCATCTTCTATATTCAGGTCCAGATATTTATTCCAGTATTCTGTATGCTTAAACTGAATCTAAAAAGTGCAAAAACACTTAGGCGCTCGCAATAAATGTCCAGTTCACCCAAAACTGATATCTCCGCTTTGCTATCTCTAGCTACTTCTGGGTTGAATCATCCAATGTTTTTCTGTATCTCACTGCACCTGAGTTGTTAGCTTTTCCGGCCTGCTACAGTCATTATGAGGTTTCCTTCTGATGAATTTTGCAGTTATGTTACACTACGGAGAATACAGCGGGCACAGCGAAGGAAAGAGGCCAGATATCAGAACTGGCTGAAAGAATAGGAAATGTTCTGCAAAGTTTTGAACACATAGCGGGAAATTATGTCTGTTTCCAAAAATCAAAAATGACCTGATTTTCTGTACTGTGCATACAAACTATCAGTTACTCACAATGCAGACCTAACAAGGGCTAAAGAGCAGCTGGGACGGGTAAGTATAGCAGCCTACATAAACTGATTTCCACTAAAATAATAGTAGTAATATAGGTAATAGTAATATAGTAATACTAATATAATCAATAATACACTAAAATAATAGTAGTAATATAGGTAATAGTAATATAGTAATGCTAATATAATCAATAATACACTAAAATAATAGTAGTAATATAGGTAATAGTAATATAGTAATGCTAATATAATCAATAATACACTAAAATAATGCACCCCTGGCCCAAAGATTCCTAACCACTTGACCTCCAGAAGATTTATCCCCCTTCATGACCAGGCAATTTTTTGCAATACGGCGCTGCTTTACATTTGACTGACAATTGCGCGGTCTTGCGGCGCAGTACCCAAATAAAATTTATGTCCTTTTTCCCCCACAAATAGAGATTTCTTCTGATGGTATTTGATCACCACTGGGTTTTTCATTTTTTTTGCGCTATAAACAAAGACAGACAATTTTGAAACAAACAAACAATATTTTTTACTTTCTGCTATAAAACCTATTCATTAAAAACATTGAAAAAATATCAAAGGTCTTCATCAATTTAGGCCAATATGTATTCTGCTACATATTTTTGGTAAAAAAAATCCTAATAAGCGTATATTGATTGGTTTGTACAAAAGTTGTAGTGTCTACAAACCATGATAAATATACTGGAATTTTTATTTATTTACATATTTATTTGTGGTTTTATTGGTAATGGCGGCGATCAGAGACTTATAGTGGGACTGTGATATTGTGGCAGACAATCAGACACTAACTGACACTTTTGACACTTTATGGGAACCAGTGACACTGAGCTGGTTCACACAGGGGTGGCTTGAGTCACCTGACACGTCGCCTCCATTCATTGCAATGGAACCAGTCTAATGGAACCACTCAAATTGCTTCCGACTTAGAAAAAGGTTCCTGTACTACTTTTGGGGCGACTTTAGGCGACTTGCATTGACTTCTAGTAATAGAAGTCAATGCAAGTTACCTGAGGTCACCAAAAAAGAAGTCGCTGAAATCGGATCGCCTATGTGTGAACCGGCTCTATTACAGTGATCAGTGCTAAAAATATGCACTGTCACTGTAATAAAGACACTAGTTGGGAAGAGGGTTTAAACATCTAGGGTGAGCAAGAGGTTAACTGTGTGCCTAGCCAGTGTTTTGGTGTACTATGTGAGGTGCTTTTACTAAGGGAAATAATGGATTTTATTCCCTGCTTTGTGGGAAAAGAAAACCCAATACTTCCCTGCTGACAAGACAGAGCTCTGCCTTGTTTACATAGGCAGAGCCCTGTCCTGTCCCATGCTGGTGGTCATCTATTGGCTGGCATCCACTGATTGGCATTTGCTGTGTATTATCACAACACAGCCGGGTTGCCAGTGGTGCGTACGCCCCCTACCTGGAAGTACCAGATCATGTACCTAGTACATGATCTGGAGCAGGAGCGCTGCCTTGCCTCCGTATATGTAAGTTATTCGGTCAGCAAGTGATTAAAGTGAACACTCATCTTGTTAAACAACCCCTTCAATTTAAAATAGGAATTAAAGGCACATTTTAGGCAGGTGTGAAAAATGCTGTAAATTAAGAATGCTTTCAGATATAGAAGTGTTAACAGTTTATTTTTATCAATGAACAAAATGGAAAGTAAATGAACAGAAGAGAAATCCAAATCAATATTTGTTGTGACCACTCTTTTGCTTCAATACACCGTCTATTCTAGGTAGACTTGCACACAGTTTTAAAGGAACTCGGCAGGTAGGTGGTTCCAAACATCTTGGAGAACTAACCTCAGATACTCTGTGGATAAGGCTGCCTCAAATCCTTCTGTCTCTTCATGTAATCCCAGACAGACTCCATGATGATGATGATGATGAGATCAGGGCTCTGTGGGGGCCAAACCATCACTTCCATAACTCCTTGTTCTTCTTTACACTGAAGATAGTTCTTAATGACTTTGTATATTTGAGGTCATTGTCCTGCTGCAGAATAAATTTGGGGCCAATTACATGCCTCCCTGATGGTGTGGCATGATGGATAAGTATCTGCCTATATTTCTCAGCATTGCCAAAATCATCCTGCTGCTGGCCAGTTAATAATTTTGTTGTGTCATCTGCAAATCTCTCAATTCATGTATTATAACACCTGCCTGATTCTTCATTTTGGGCCAATTCTCCCATATTAACCACTTAAATACTGGACACTTTCACCCCCTTCCTGCCCAGCCCAATTTTCAGCTTTCAGTGTTGTTGCATTTTGAATGACAATTGCGCGGTCATGTGATGCTGTACCCAAACATAATTTTTTATAGTTTTTCACCACAAATAGAGCTTTCTTTTGGTGGTATTTTATCACCACTGGGGTTTTTATTTTTTTGCACTACACATAAAAAAGCCCGCAAACCCAGAAAGAAGGCCTTCAGCGATTACAGCGCGCCACTGGAGGGCTTTGTTTTAGTGTAAATCTGTCATAATGTGCTAGTATGCATACTAGCACATTATGACTTAAACTGCCCGGCAGGACAATTTTGCATCAGTGAGAACAGGGATAGCCACAGCAAACTACTGGCCAATTTCTATCCACCATCCAAAGCAACTGAAATGAATCAAATTGGGGTGCTGCTGCCATATGCAAGTTACGCTAACTGTAAAAAAAACAAGTCAAGTCAAATATGTGCTGTCAATATACATGGTCCCTGAGACATTTGGTAAAAAGCATAATGTTCTGTAGCACCACGTACAGCTTTAAGGTG
This sequence comes from Glandirana rugosa, assembly GCA_018402905.1. Classification (NCBI taxonomy): domain Eukaryota; kingdom Metazoa; phylum Chordata; class Amphibia; order Anura; family Ranidae; genus Glandirana; species Glandirana rugosa. The sequence goes on along the minus strand of BLSH010101080.1, from coordinate 2,084,521 downwards.
CCCCCCAAGCATGTTATTTAAAGGGACTCTCTCAATCCACATTAAAATGGTATCAAAGTGCCCCTTGTTTACTTGTACCTACAGGTAAGTCTATATGAAGGCATACAGTAAATATTTCCTTTTCACCGTTTATCAGATATTTACTTTAGTAGCATCCGGTGACGTCACTGGCGCATGCGCACTGCACTCTCAATGAACAGTATGCCTTCCATTAGGAGAGCTGTGCCACAGCCGTGACTCCAGCGCGCATGCGTGGGAATGATGTCGTCACGGCTCGTCCACTCAAACAGCCAGGGTCCGCAAACCCGGGTGAAGATGGAAGCCGTGTCAGCGGTGAGGAGGGGGTGGAGGGCTTCATTCTAAGGTACACAAAGTCTTTCATAATGTGCTAACAATTATGCCATTATCCTGTATGGGGGACCACTTTTTTTTTTTGCTACCACTTTATCTATTTTTATTCCATATGCTGCTGGCCTTAGTAAATAGATCAGATGGTATAATATACAGTGCATCCGGAAAGTATTCACGCTTCACTTTTTCCACATTTTGTTATGTTACAGCCTTATTCCAAAAATGTATTAAATTAATTATTTTCCTCAATATTCTACAAACAATACCCCATAATGACAAAGTGAAAGACATTTGTTTGCAATCTTTGCAAATTTAACGAAAAACATCACATGTACATAAGTATTCACAGCCGTTGCCATTAAAATTGAGCTCAAGTGCATCCGGTTTCCACTGATCATCATTGAGATTTTTCTACAACTTGATTGGAGTTCACCTGTTGTAAATTCAGTTGACATGATTTGGAAAGGCACACAGTTAACGGTGCATGTCAGAGCACAAACCAGGCCATTAAAGTGATACTAAACCCTCACATTTTTTCGCCTATATCTGTTACTAAATAATAGCATTACATGAGAAGTCTAACCTTTTGTGTCATTTTTCACTTCTAAGTTGTTTTATTCAGGCTCCGTTTTTCTCATTTCCGGTTGTCCTGTTTGCTGGGTGACCCGTGTAATGCCAATCTCATAGTGTCACGCGTGCGTGCGCGCTCACACCTATGTGACTACAGAGGACGCTGTAGCTCTGCCTCCCATGTTCTTCGATTGACATGAAAACCCAGAGCTCTGAACTGAAGGGGCGGAGAAGAGGCGGAGCTGGAGTTCAGAGCTCTGGATTTTCGTGTCAATCAAAGCACATGGGAGGCAGAGCTACAGCGTCCTCTGTAGTCATATAGGTGTGAGCGCGCTCACACAGGTGACACTGAGATTGGCAATGCACGGGTCATCCAGAGAACAGGAGAACAGGAAATTAGAAAAATGGAGCCTGAATAAAACAACTTAGAAGCGAAAATGACACAAAAGGTTAGACTTCTCATGTAATGCTATTATTTAGCAACAGATATAGGCAAAAAAAATGTGAGGGTTTAGTAGCCAAGGTTTTGTGTGTTTAGAGTCAGCCATAGATAGATCTCACAGTGCCGCAGGGTTTTTGATCTTTTGTGAATGGCAGCACTGGTCTCCGGAGAAGCCCCTGCTGCTAACAAATCTGTTTCCTTGCTAGCAGCATTGTTGGACAGCCAGGGGCAAACTGACTGACCATGCTGCTTTGCAACAGTAGATTTGAATGGGACCATATACTGCATCAGTGGCGGTTGTTGTATTTTTTGGGGGGGGCAAACAATGCACCCACAGCCACCCCCCCGTTGGTTGGGTCACCCCCCCCCCCCCGGGTCGGTCGGGTCAATCGCAACTTCCCCCGTCGGTCGAGGCTTCTCCTGCATCTCCTTCTCGGCATCACGGCGGCCCTCCTCCTCCTGGGCAAACAGGATCACTTTTCATTTTGGCCGTCTCAAGACCTGCTTCCTGATTGGGGGAGAATCACTGTGACAATAGTGAATATTCATTCGCTATTGTCACACAACTGGGTGGGCTCGGGGCGCAGTCCTTTGAAGCTCAAAAACTCCTTTTTGAAGCCTATTAGAGCCTCTTGCTTTAATCACATGCTTAAAAAAAAAACTCCTTGGAATCCATGTGTCAGGTGCCCCACATATAGATTGGGGGGCTGGACACATGAATGGGGGGGGGGCCCTGCACCTCTAATGGAGCAGCCGCCACTGTGCTGCATGTACTCAGTCCCTGGTTGGATAACATTTTAGGAAGTTTAGGGGGACTTCTTCTTTAAGATGTATTGGCCATCTGCACATCTTTTCTGTTTTGCTTCTAAATGAAATTCAAGTTTGGAACTATTTTAAATGGTTAAGAGAAGATGTAAAGCCAGTAAACTTTTTTTCCCCACAAAGCTCTTGCACATGGCTGGCTTTCAACTAAAAAAGTACCGGGGTGTTGTTTGATCTAAAACAATTTGCTGCCAAAATTTTTCACCCGCTGCGTATAATACAAAGGTCAATAGAACAACATAGGGCATTTACCTCTGCCGTACAGCAAACACAGGCTGAGCTATGCTGCCAGTGACCCTCAGTAATGAAATGTTTGCTTGAATGGTTTATTTCAATGTACTGGTTAGACTTGTCCTCCCAAAGGTTGCTCTCTCAAACTGTGTTCAGAATCCTGGATCCCGAACCTCACTGTTCATGTGTGAGGACATTGTCCATGTATGCTGATGTGTTGAACTGCATTCATCAACTATGGCTTTATAAAAATAAATTTTGTGCTGTCATCTTGTCTTTTTAACTAGATTAATAAAATTGGAGCAAATGCCACAATGTGGGTCTGTGCAATTTACAATATTTAAATATGTTTATATTTTTTATATTTTTATTATAATATATAAATATTATTATTATTTTTTTTTAGGTTTTCTTTCTTCTGCAGTACAAAACAATCACTTCCAGGGCTCAGAGGTCCTCCACTGTTGAATAGGACTGCGCAACAAATTGAAATGCTATTTGGATGCAGCCTTCCATGGATAGGGGAATCCAAAGTGGAACTACAAAAGCAAGGAGACAGAAAGTCGCAAGCACCTAGTGCATTACCAAAAAAACAAAAAAAAAAAAAATTAGCAAGTAAAATGGATAAAAATTGAATACTTACAAAACTGCAACTGGTAAAAACACATAGACTACAAGATGCCATACGATGTGGGATATGTATGTTCCAATTGTATCCCGCTATATAGCCAAGCTAATGCGTTTTCGGGGGCACAATCCCTTCCTCAGAGCTGAACTTCCTAAATCTTCCTCCAGTCTTTGTCTGTAGAGTTTAATATTGAGTTGGCCCGCCCTTTGCAGCTATAACAGCTTAGACCCTTCTGGGAAGGCTGTCCACAAGGTTTAGGAGTGTCTATGGGAATGTCTGACCATTCTTCCAGGAGCGCATTTGTGAGTTCAGGCACTGATGTTGGACGAGAAGGCCTGCATTCTAATTCATCCCAAAGGTGTTCTATCGGGTTGAGGTCAGGACTCTGTGCAGGCCAGTCAAGTTCCGCCATCCCAAACTCGCTCATCCATGTCTTTATGGACCTTGCTTTGTGCACTGGTGCACAGTCATGTTGGAACAGGAAGGGCCATCCCCAAACTGTTTCCACAAAGTTGGGAGCATGAAATTGTCCAAAATGTCTTGGTATGCTGACACCTTAAGAGTTCCCTTCACTGCAACTAAAGGGCCAAGCCCAACCCCTGAAAAACAACCCAGCACCATAATCGCCCCTCCACCAAATGATTTGGACCAGTGCACAAAGCAAGGTCCATAAAGACATGGATGAGCCAGTCTGGGGTGGAGGAACTTCAACTCAATATTGAACCCTATGGACTAAGACATATATATATACTGCATATATATATATATATATATATATATATATATATATATATACAGTATATACACTAATCAGCCATAACATTAAGATCACCGACAGGTAAAGTGAGTAACATTGATTTTCTTGTTAAATTGGCATCTGAAAGTTGTGGAATTTATTAGGCAAGAAAGTAAATATGTTATCCATGAAGTTGATGTGTTGAAAGGAGAAAAATTGGGCATCGTAATTTGTTGTGTATATGGCTGCATAGCTGTAGAACAATCAGGGTGCCCATGCCGACCTGTGTCCACAGCCAAAATTACCTACAATGGGCATGTGAGCACCAGAAATGGACCACAGAGTGGTGGAAGAAGGTGGTCTAAGTAATCACATTTTCTTTTCCATCATGTGGATGGTACCAGATACCACAACATACTGTCAGAGGTCTAGAGGCATTCATACCACCTTGGGTCAGGGCTGTTTTGGCAGCAAAAGGAGTACCTACTAAATATTAGGTGGGTCATCATAATGTTATGGCTACCCGCTGTATATGAAATCTTCTTGTTTCATGCATGCCAGTGCTCCACGCAGGCCTTGAGAAGACCAAACAGATAAGAGACCTAACATCTGTTCAGCACACTTTGGTATTCATTGTTTTTCCCTTTAAATATTCTTAGCGGGTAAGCTTACATTGACAAGGCTATCTGTAGCATGCAGCCATAGGAATACATAACCGCAAACTCTTGTGAAAGGCTCTATAATCATTTCCTTCTTAGCAACACATTTCAGAACGCCATTAATATGAGATATTTACCGAAGTGTCACCTTGCCAATAGTCCTCCTGATCTCATAACGGTAAAGAGCGTGATGATAGTAATACTAGTAATGTATAATGTACATCTGGTGCAATATAGGTGTTCTAATGGCACAGGCAATAGAGCATAAATTTGAAAGCTGCTGTGAGCGGGACTTGATTGCAAAATATCATAGCGAGAATGAAACAAAACAGAGTGCGCTTGAATGGGTGGGAGCCACTTCCTCCCAGGCTCGGCTGGATTGGGGGCACTAACGGTTAATAGGCTGTGTTTGCAGAAATGAAGCCATCGTTGCTGGAGCTGATACACAGAGGTGACTGATATGCATGAATTCAGCCAGAGCAACTATTTATTCTATCGTATGAATATAGAACGCTGGAACCTAATGGCAAAAGGAAACTGACAGTGAAAAGATGATTCAATTTTAATGCCATTTCTTAACACAACCATTGTAGTGCAAAATGAACAATTTATATTACTGTGCATTAAAAAGTATCACTTACATATATCATACTATCTGCTAATTTCTGCCACTATTAAGGGAAGAATAGGATGCCGCAGCTAATCACCTTGTGAAAATGCCTTGGCTGTCATGCCGATCTTCTGGCTTCATTAGCTTTACCTTTTCTCAGAACATCTAAATTTAAGTCTGAGTGTCACAGTACAGCCTTAATGCGTACCTGTCATGGCAGAAATGGGTTGATCACCTTTAAAAAAAAAGTTAATTCAGTGACTGCTATGCTGGTTATTGGGCTATTAGGCTTCATTGGCCTTACATATTATTTGGACAGCTAAATACAAGTTGGAGCTGGCAAAGGATATTATTCAAACGTGTTTTTTCCTGAGAGGAATATGGTTGTGGTCACTGCTGTCTCAACCAACAAATGCTAGTTGCCTGGTTGCTATGCTGACCCCCTGGGTTAAATAATTTAATTGATAAGTATTTCTGATGGATTTGGAATGCAATAGTTCTATTGGGAATTTGAGCTGACTTCAAGCTAAACTCAAAGGCCCATGTGGACTAGCACTTATGTTCTATGCTTCAAACATAACAATGCTGTTTCTTTATATGATCACCATGCCAAGTTTTTGGTGCTACCATTGTGCATTCATCAAAATACAAGTTCATAAATGGAAGTCTTGAAGAGTTTTTTGCAGAAGTCTGCCTCCATTTTGCTTTAATACAAATCTAAATTCCTGACATAACACAATAGGCTGAAATTTAAAAAAAATTGTAGGTCTTATCAATAAAATCTGCCCTTGAGCTCCAGGTAAGTGACTTTACCTAGGCTGAGATGATGCCATCAATCTGCTGCAGGCATAAGGGAGCATTGTCTTGGTTTCCACTCCTCTATTAATCATTGTAACTGATAGGTTAACTGAACTGGGTTGTATCTACAGTATGTAAGATTTGCACCAAAATTAGCATGATGGTGAAATCTGTAAGAAGGGTTTTAGTGCAGGAAGTAGCTGCTGAACCGTGGATGATACCTGGGTGGAGATGGTTTTTCAGACAGTGTTCTCCAAACTATGGGCAATGGGCCACATCCAGTCCTCTAGAAGATTTTATGCATCCCGCTGCAGTGGCATATCAGTGTGGACAGATTGAGGCTTAAGTTCAGAAGAGTTTGCCTATGGTCTCTGCCAACCCCCCTAACCCACCTGTAAGGGGGGACTCTGATGGGGCCACTAATGTAAGGGGCACTACGATAGGGACCCAGATGTAGAGAGGGACTCTGATATAAGGGAAGGCTCTGATGGGAACTTGGAAGTAGGGGGAACCGTAGACACTCAATGCGAAGAAATGTCACAGCCCACCAAGGATTCCTCAAAGGGTGCAAAGCTTTATTATGTGGTCACATGGTACACACAAAGGTAATGTTTTGGAGCCACACAGGGCCCCTTCATCACTTGCCTAAAGAAGGGGCCCTGTGTGGCTCTGAAACAATACCTTTGTATGTACCATGTGACCACATAATAAAGATTTAGACCCCTTTGAGGAATCCTGGGTTTGCTGGTGACATTTCTTTGCATTGAGTGTCTACGGTTCCCAGCCTGGGGTCACTGCAGCACCCGCCTATACTGAACAGGCATCTTAAGGAAAGTGTGCGTTGGGAATATTGTGAGCTGACATTAAGGAGGGTCTCTAATGGGGTCCTGATCTGTGGGGGGACTCTGATGGGATACTAATGTAAGGGGGGCTCTGATGTAAGGGGACTCTAATGGGGATTTTTTCAGCCCCTGAATATTTTTAAAATATGCAATATGTCCCTCATACTGAAAAGTTGGGAGACACCTGTTCTAAGAGAAAAGAAGATGAGAGCATTTTTTCAAAGAGTAAATTGTGATCTGTAGTAGTGATAAATACCTTTAGTTGGCCATAGATGGATCCATTTTTTGATCAGCCAGCCGGCTGATCAAAAAAGAATGAACTGATTCCCCCATCCACACATTTAAGGTGGATGGGGGAATCTTGCCTCTGGACTATTGTATTATGGTAGCGGGTCTCCTCTGCTGCCAGTACACTGATCAGTGCTGCAACTGATTGACTGCTATGGGCTGATTGAGTGAAAATATACTAACAGTCCCGTTTGGGAGGAGTCAACCACTAGATCAGCTCCTCTTGAATGGGAACGGCCATATGTGGATCAAAATTTTGGCGGTTTCTACTGAACCAGCTGAATTTCAATCCATATTTGGCCAGCTATATGGCCAGCTTTACCGCGTTATGTTTAGCATGCACGCACATATGAACAAAACATATAATCGGTCAAATTTTAGGATAAAGTGCACTTTGAATGTCCTCAACCCAAGTAGACCCATTTTGCTCAAGTTTTCTGGCCGTGATATAAAATAGGAAAATATTGCCTACCAGCAACAATAGGAAGTCAGGGATAAGAAGAAAAGTTTCACTTCTGTGTGTTCTGAAAACAACAACCACTGTGCTGTACAAAGCTTATATGAAATGTGAGATTAGCATCAAATGGCAGATATCTTAGGCACAAGGTCATTCAGTGCCCAGAGCAAAAATGCCCCATGCTGAGTTTATTGCACATGCATCAGTGTCTCTTCAAGACAAGAAAACACTTGAAACATTTTAAAATACCTACAGAGGATGGAGAGCAAAAAGCATGATGTTTGAGGACATGGGCCACCAGAAAGGTAAGCATGCATGCTTTTCTTTTAGGACCCAGGTTTCTTTTACTAGTGACCCCGTGGCTATTGGGTCATTTTAAAATGCAGAGGCTCAAAATAAGCTGGGCCTGGAAGGGAGAAGCAGATCTGTCCAGCACTGTGCAATTTGCACTCCATATAAACCCTGAAGCTTTTACTAGTTGGGCTTTCCTTCCCTGAGTCTGACCCCAACAACAGCTGTATTGTGCATTTGATCTTCTCCCATTCTCTGCTGTCCATACATATTTTGGGAGCAAAGGGATTATGCATTAACAATAGGAGTTCAACATACTGAATCAGGGCAGCGATTTATGATTGGTTCCTATGGGTTACATCATTCAACCTTGAATTCCCATACCAGCATCATTTTATGTACCAACCCCCACTAACCACCGTAATTTGCCCCCACCATACAGTCCCTTTGTGGTCTTTGATTATGCTAAGTGGCTCATTAGCCTGTTTAAATGAAACACCAGCAACTGCTGGTGGTGGGGCTAGCATAAGCAGTGGATGAATATACATTTATTAAGCTGGGGCCACCAGATTCATTGCCTTTGCAGCTTAAATGTAGCTTGCCTTCCTGGAGTCTAAACCCAGCAATCCAAACAAGATTAAGGCATTTGGGACTGCTGCAGGATACAGTATGAGAGCAAGTTGTATATTTCCCTGTTCATCTATAATGTTTAAGGCTGGAGTCTCAGTGTCTTCTGTCTTCAGTGTCCAGCTATTTATACCCATGACAGCTTTTCGGCCATTTGCAATATGATAATGATTACATTTTAGGCATAATAGTGCCATAAATAAAAGGGCTAACAGGACCAAGCATTGGAAAACCTTGTGTACACAACTGAGTTGTGCTATGTGGCTCATCAGCTCCTTTAAAAGAGATGCCAGCAACTGCCGGGGTTGGGGCTAGCACTAGCAGTGGAGTAATAGACATTTATTAGGCTGGGGCCACCAGATTCATTCCAGTTGCAACTTCCATCTAGCTTGCCTTCCTGGAATCTAAACCAAGCAGTCAAAAGCAGATTCAGGGGTTTGTGACTGCTGGAAGATATGAGGGCAAGCAGTATATTTCCCCGTTCATTTATAATGTTTAAGGCTGATGCATCAATGTCTTCTTCCAGCGATTTCTCCCCGTGACAGTTTTTGGGCTATTTGCAGTTGATATGATTCAATTTTATTCATAATAGTGCCATAAATAAGAGGATGAACAGGACCAAGCAGTAGAAAACCTTGTGTACACAAGTGGGTTGTGCCATGCGGCTCATCAGCCTATTTAAAAGAGACGCCAACAACTGCTGGTGGTGGGGCTAGCACTAGCAGCAGAGGAAAAAAAACAAAAGCCCTCAAAAATGCTCTATTTAGGGTTGCTCCAGAGGGTATTTAGGTGTGCAATGATTCTTCAGGGGAATCGCTCCACATATTGGGAAATCTCCAGTCCGGTTGTGTGGTGGTAATGCACAATGAGTTGTGTGTGTTTTTTTACAGGGGTTTGAGACTGCTGGAAGACATGAGGGCAAGTAGAGTATTTCCCTGTTCTTTTATAATGTTTAAGGCTGGAGCCTCAGTCTCTTATTCTAACTATTTCTCCCCATGACAGTTTTTGGGCCATTTGCTATCAATATGATTAGGTTTTAGGAATAGTGCCATAAATAAAAGGGGGGAGCAGGACCAAGCATTGAAAAAAACCCATGTACACAAGTAGGTTGTGGTTTGATTCCACCTTGTGAAAGGAGACCCGTGAATCTCCGAAATGTGGGTGATATTTCTGCATTTCTTGCTATTGAGATTTTTAGTAAAAAAAATGGAGATTTTTTTTGGTGTGCTGGCCTTTATGTGCATAGCTTGCCTTTCAGCGTGAATGATCCAGCTTTGGGTGAAAGCCTGAGGCATTCTCACGTACTTCTTAAACCCTTGCTGTCGTGACGTCGAGGTGACGGGCACAAGAGGTGGGCTCCTTACTAGACAGGATGGAGGGTAAGAGGTACGGCGTGACTCTTACGGAGTCCGAAAGTGGGTTTCGACCTAGTAAGTGCGACTTTCCGTTCGATACGTGTATTTCCGGTCGTGTGGTTTTTT
>BLSH010101080.1:2057245-2068713 GCA_018402905.1 Glandirana rugosa | reverse complement strand
CCTCATAAAAAGGGGGGTCGTGATACCACTTAAGGTAAAAGTGCGATTAATCACACTAAACCGCTAAGACGCACAATTTTAAGGGCGATTCCGTCTTAGCGCGATATCATTTACTGGGGGTGTCATATAGTATAAGAGTACTGGGATTCGGACGGATAATCTAAGATTTTGTTATATGACATCTTATGACATATAAAACACCCGTCTGTCATCGACTCGGTAATTCTTACGGGGGTTGAAGGCCAAGGCCGCGGTGTACCACTCCCTCACTCATCGCCGTCGAGGCCTGGAGCCGATATGTTTTCGCCGATGTCTGGCCAGTGCTCGCTGGGGTCGTTTCGAGCCGTGCTGGGGTCGCTCGTGACCGGTCTGTAGCCGCTTTTGTATAGCCGAGGTCCGGAGCTGCCGCTACTCACTCCCTCACCATGTGGCGCCGGAACCGGAAGTTGGGGGCATTCTTAATGGCTCAGCTACTGTCTGCCCACAAAATATACAGTATTCTACAGTATATTGTTTTAGAATCTAATAGGCAGGCTTAGGGTCATGAGAATATGATATACTGTGGGGGTCATTTACTATAGCGCGATTCTGCCTTAGCGGGAATTTTAACACGCAGAATCGCCAAATCACACTAATTAGCGTGAAAATGGAATTCACCATAGTGCTGGGGGGAAAAATACTCCCAGAATCAAATTCACTATAGCACCCAGACAACAGAAACTGACTAAAAACTAGTCGTAGTAGAAGCAAGGGAATTGCACATGGAAATAATGTTTAGGGCATGATATGATCGCCTAAATGGTTCTTAAAAATGGTATATTGTTTAATGATGATCTGCTTTTAAATTGTTTAAAAAAGTGATGTATAACCTGAAATATGATTGAAAGTCTGAAAAGAGCCAAACTCCCTCCTTTTCTCCGACTATTCATCAGCACAACTGAGCGTGCTCAGCCCAGAAAATTCCCTAATTTTAACTCCCATGCCTTTTTTTCAGGGCGCCATAGTGAATTCACAAATTTGTGCTTGTCTATAATGCCTTCTTGAGAGTGCAAATTCACACTATATAGTCCAATGTAAGTTTCAGCCATTGATTCTAATGTTACAATTTTAACTCCCCCCAAAGAAATCTTTTTCTTGTTGAGATGAAATGTATTTTTCTCTCAAAGAAATTGTCCCTGCAACAATATTTCTTCTTCATGATCTATTTTGTTTTTAAGAATGCTAGATGTGTAATGTTTTCATGTTTCGGTAAAATACATTCTTCTCTGTCTCTCACTTGTTGCTATCCATCTCACAAAAATCCTTTTCCCAGGTATCTTCACAAACAATACCATTGCTCTCTCCCTTTGAAAAAGCAATTTGGCTATAAAGAAACGTGTCAAGGTGGGGTCTAGGATGTCTCCTCACACTGGTAGGACCTGTGCTGACACTTGGAGGTGGCTGCAGCCGTTCGTCACTCGGATCACAGGGACCTGGTCCCACTGCATTGTGCATTACCCGAGTGTACCGGTGGAGGTACACTACCAAATGTGAGTGGAATTTTAAACCTTTTAAATACAATAAAATCTTATTAAGGATAACGCACTATCTGGATTTTCTCCTCTTATGATGATGATATTGCACTGATTACAAGTGAAGAAGTCCTGTGAGCCAGGCGTATGGAATCTAACCCCTGAGGGGAATGCTTTAGTAGACCCATTTGGGTCTATAAGGGAGGTGAGCTGCTAGTGAGACTGGTGGTGGAGTTTGCAGCACGTGGAAGAGCACACTGTGTTGGCACATTGAAGATTTCATGTATCTTCCTTCACAGATTCAACATTAATATATATGGACATTTTTGGATCACAATATTTTCACTGCTATATGCACTCTGCACTTATAGTATATTATTGATTGTTACTTGCACACTGCACTGTAATGTTTAGTGATTGGTGATATCTGTATATTGCACTTTATTGCTTTATTTGCACATTATAGTTTACATATACTGTATGATTTCTAATGCTTTATTATTTATCTGGCTAAATTCAGGATTGGTATACAATGAATTCAATTTAGTTATGCATTTTATATTTCTGGGGAATTGCGCTGCACTACATTTACTTTTTTAATACCATTGCTGTTGGAAATTTAAAATGAGTCACAATTTTGTGATATTTTTTTTATTTCCAAATGATCCTAATTTGAGCCCAAAAAATGTGATATGTGTACCAACATCAGAAATAAAAATGTCATTACCAAATATCAGGGTAACATCAATATTCTACACTCACACACCAATAACCACCAAATATCACAGACCAAATCAAGAATAACTCCTGACTAAAGTAATTCCACCACCTATATGTCCAAAGAAATGCAGTATATATTTGTATTTATGTGTAGGAAGGTTCCACATGTGGCAGCATGGTGGCTAACAGCTCAGTGCTTCAGCCTACCAGCGCTGGGGTTCGAGATTCGAATCCCACACATGCCAATTCATGTAGAGAAGTTGTCTGATTTCCCTATGTTGTTAAACATAACTCCTGACTCAGGGCCTTGTCTAAATTTCGTATTTATGTGTAGGAGGGTTCCACCACCATTGCAAATTGTGTCATATGTTTTCCATGGGCAAGGACCATAATTAGCCTTAACATTTTCCCACCAGCAATAATTGCAGCTTCTTACCAAACCAAATGCCCCAAAATGAGAGATGTTCTATAGCAGAATGCACACAGTACTGAGCCGTAACTAGCCTTCAAAACAGATGACATATGCCAGAAACATGTTGTTCAATGGTTATCCAGTCTTCCACAGTACATCTGCATTGGTTAACTTATTACACCCCTGGGACATAGCACTGTTTGACATCACAGAGATGGAGGCTACATGAGCATGTCAGCACAGTGGCAAATTGGTTAGTGCTTCTGCTTAGCAACCCTGGGGTCATTGGTTCATATCCCACACATGCCACTTCCTGTAGAAAGGCTGTCTGCTCTTCCTGTGTTGTTAAACATAACTCATGTCCTTCCACAAATGATATATAAATGTAGTATTTATGTGGAGCAGGGTTCCACCACCATTGCAGATCTACTATCTTGGAAAAAGTATTGGGACACCTGCCTTTACACGCACATGAACTTTAGTGGCATCCCATTTTTAGTCCGTAGGGTTCAATATTGAGTTGGCCCACCCTTTATAACAGCTTCAATTCTTCTGGGAAGGCTGACCACAAGGTTTAGGAGTGTGCCTATGGGAATGTTTCACCATTTTTCCAGAAGTGCATTTGTGAGATCAGGCACTGATGTTGGACGAGATGGCCTGGCTTGCACTCTCCGCTCTAATTCATCCCAAAGGTATTCTATTGGGCTGAGGTCAGGACTTGTGCAGGCCAGTCAAGTTCCTCCACCCCAAACGCGCCCATCCATGTCTTTATGGACCTTCCTTTGTGCACTGGTGTGCAGTCATATTGGAACAGGAAGGGGCCATCCCCAAACAGTTCCCACAAAGTTGGGAGCATGAAATTGGCCAAAATGTCTTGGTATGCTGGTGCAAAGGCTAGGTTTCCACTATAGCGACCTGAAAGTGGTACGATTTTGCCACAATTTTTTGCAGCGATTTTTGCCATGATTTTGATATGACTTGAAGCGATGCCTGTGTATTCTTGAGGTCTATGGACCTCAAGTCGCAACAAAGTCGGACCACAGTAGTGCAGGGACTACGTTGAAGTTGCATAGATATGAATAGTACTCATTGGAAATCATGGGTATTACTTGTCATGTGAATTTTCAGTCCCAAGTCGCATGACAAGTTGCACTAGTGGAAAGGTAGCCTAAGGCCCCTTTCACACTTGTGCGACCTGAAAGTCGCACAATTTTGCCACGATTTTACTGCAATTTTTGCTGAAATTTTGATGTGACATTAAGCAATGCCTGCATACTCTTGACGTCTATGGACCTCAAATCGCATCAAAGTCAGACCAAAGTAGTGCAGGGACTACTTTGAATTCTCTGAGGCTTGATGTTGCACAGATATGAATAGTTATCTTTGGGAATCATGTGGTACAACTTGTCATGCGACTCTGATGTCCAAAGTTGCAGGAAAAGTCACACAAGTGTGAAAGAGGCCTAAAGGCTACATTTCCACCAGTGCAACAAGTCCTACCCCATGATTTCCAATGAGTACGGTTCATATCTGTGCGACTTCAAGTCGCAGCACCTTCAAAGTAGTCCCTGCACTACTTTGGTCTGACTTTGATACGACCATAGACCTCAAGAATACACAGGCATCGCTTCAAGTCACATCAAAATTGTGACAAAAATTGCAGCAAAAACCGCAGCAAAAAATTGTGGCAAATTTGTGCGACTTTCAGGTCACAATAGTGGAAACCTAGCCTAAGAGTTTCCTTCAATGGAACTAAGAGGCCAAGAACAACCCCTGAAAAACAACCCAACTCCATAATCTCCCCTCCACCAAATTTTTAGGACCAGTGCACAAAGCAAGTTCCATAAAGACATTGATGTAGGGTTGCCACCTCATCCCTTTAAACCCGAACACATATTAATTACACAGGTTCACAGGTTCTAAGGCTGGTTAAGGTGTTAATTAAACTCACTTGGTGCCTTATCTGCCTCAGAACCTGTGTAATTCTTATGTGTTCAGGTTTAAAGGGATGAGGTGGCAACCCTACATGGATGAGAGAGTTTGGGGTGGAGGAACTTGACTGGCCTGCAGTGTTAATGTTAACGTTTGTTAGAACTAATCATGCCCATGGACTTGGACATTTCACATTTTAGGTTTTACACTGCACAGGTACATATGCTTAGAAAACTTGATGATATGACTGCTGACAAAAGCAGCAGGATGAATTCTGAAGTGTTTCGGGCAATATTATCTGCTCATATTCAGCCAAATGTTTCAGAACTCATTGGACGGCGCTTCACAGTGCAGATGGACAATGACCCGAAGCATACTGCAAAAGCAACCAAAGAGTTTTTTAAGGGAAAGAAGTGGAATGTTATGCAATGGCCAAGTCAATCACCTGACCTAAATCCGATTGAGCATGCATTTCACTTGCTGAAGACAAAACTGAAGGGAAAATGCCCCAAGAACAAGCAGGAACTGAAGACAGTTGCAGTAGAGGCCAAGCAGAGCATCACCAGGGATGAAACCCAGCTTCTGGCGATGTCTATGCGTTCCAGACTTCAGACTGTAATTGACTGCAAAGGATTTGCAACCAAGTATTAAAAAGTGAAAGTTTGATTTATGATTGTTAATCTGTCCCATTACTTTTGGTCCCTTAAAAAGTGGGAGGCACATAAACAAACTGTTGTAATTCCTACACTGTTCACCTGATTTGGATGTAAATGCCCTCAAATTAAAGCTGAAAGTCTGCAGTTAAAGCAAATCTTGTTTGTTTCATTTCAAATCCATTGTGGTGGTGTATAGAGCCAAAAAGATTAGAATTGTGCAGATGTCCCGATATTTATGGACCTGACTGTAGTTACATAGTTATTCAGGTTAAAAAAAGACACAAGTCCATCTAGTTCAACCAAAAAAATAGAAAAATGATATATAACCATACAATCCAATATACAATCCTTCACCCACAGTTGATCCAGAGGAAGGCAAAAAACCCCAGCAAAGCATGATCCAATTTGCTATAGCGGGGGGAAAAAATTCCTTCCTGATCCCCCAAGAGGCAATTGGATTCACCCTGGATCAACTTTACCCTAAAATGTGAGTACCCAGTTATATTATTTAGTTTAAGGAAATAATCCAGGCCTTTTTTAAAGCAATCTACGTGCTGGCCAAAACCACCTCTGGAGGGAGTCTATTCCTCAATTTCACAGCTCTTACTGTGAAGAAACCTTTCCGTATTTGGAGATTAAATCTTTTTTCCTCTAGACATAAAAGAGTGCCCCCCTTGTCCTTTGTGATAACCTTAGACTAAATAACTCAACACCAAGTTCACTATATGGACCATTATGTATTTGTACATGTTGATCATATCCCCCCTTAATCTGCTCTTCTCAAGAGAGAATAAATTCAGTACCTCTAATCTTTCCTCATAGCTGTGCTCCTCCATGCCTCTTATTAGTTTGGTTGCCCTTCTCTGCACTTTCTCCAGTTCCCCGATATCCTTTTTGAGAACTGGTGCCCAAAACTGAACTGCATATTCCAGATGAGGTTCTACTAATGATTTGTAAAGGGGCAAACTGATGTCTCTATCTCTGGAGTCCATACTTCTCTTAATACAAGAAAGGATTTTGCTTGGTTTGGAAACCGCAGCTTGGCATTGCATGCCATTATTAAGCTTATGATCTACCAAAACCCCCAGATCCTTCTGCACTATGGATTCCCCCAATTGTACCCCCCTAGTATGTACGATGCAGGCATATTCTTAGCCCCCAAATGCATAACTTTACATTTATCAATATTAAACCTCATTTGCCACATAGTCACCCAATTAGACAGTGCATTGAGGTCTGCTTGTAAGTTGGAGACATCCTGTAAGGATGTTATTCCACTGCATAGCTTGGTGTCATCTGCAAACACTGAAATGGTACATGTGCAATGGTATGTACATATTCAATAATATTATAGTGTGGAGTTGGAATAATCTCACACTAGTTAAGTGCAGGTAGTTAGTTTGTGGAGAATTAACAGAATACAAGATTAGTAAATGTATTTTCTATGGCTGGTTGTTGTCAACTCTGTAGTGTATTGGTTTCCTCTGTTACCTTCAAAGGTTACAGCTATGGGTTTAAATCCTACAGAAGGTATCACCACACCTTGCATTGTACTCAGCATTATATGCTAAAAATATATGAAGGCCTATTTGCCATTTTGCTGCGGTATGTTCCATGCATTGTACAGATGTGCCACTTTACAGGCAGACTGAGGAAACCCCCCAGGCACAATATTTTAAGCAATTTTCCATTTTTAGTGTTTCACTTTAACCATCATTAAAATCACTGCTCCTTAAAAAATAATTGTTTTAAAAACTTTTTTAGCAATTGATACATGTACCCCAGGGCAGTACCCAGGTCCCTATACACTTTTTATAGCAAATAACTTGCATACAATCCTTCAGTGAGGACTTTGGTCCTTGATTGCTAGTTTGTGGAGTATTAACAGAATACACAATTAGTAAATGTATTTTCTATGGCTGGTTGTGGTCAACTCTGTAGTGTAGTGGTTTCCTCTGTTATCTTCAAAGGTTACAGCAACGGGTTTGAATCCTACAGATGGTATCGCCACACCTTGCACTGTACTCAGCATTATATGTTGAAAATATGTGAAGGCATATTAGCCAATGCACATCAGTTTGATTGCTTCCATACTATGAACTCTTTAAATGCATGCATTGGTATATACATATTCAATACTATTATGGTGTGGAATTGGAATAATCTCACACTAGTTAATGTGCAGGCAGTTAGATTGTGGAGAATTAACAGAATACAAGATTAGTAAATGTATTTTCTATGACTGGTTGTGGTCAACTCTGTGGTGTAGAGGTTTCCTCTGTTACCTTCAAAGGTTACAGCTACGGGTTTGATTCCTACAGGAGGTACCACCACACCTTGCAAAGGCAAAAGCTCATGTCGGTCCCGCACGCAAACAACAATCATGCCACGCATGTGAGGTATCACCACGAACATCAGATCATAGGCAGTATTTCTATATATGGCATTTGAACAAATAATGTCTCAGGGTCTGATGAGGAAGCTGCAGCTGTTCACTGTGAACTCCTATCAGACCCTGAGACAAGAATGGTATACCGTGGCTGGGGCAAATTTAGATGGGGGGCACACAATTTTAGTCTTGCCTAGGGCAGAACAAAACCAAAATACACCACTGCTAGGAGTGAGGGGCATGTAGTAACTATGTTTTTCTGTACACAGTGGGGAAAATAATTATTTGATCCCCTGCAGATTTTGTAAGTTTGCCTAAAATTGTATTTTGAATGAAAGAGACAGAATATCAACCAAAAATCCAGAAAAACACACAATACAATGTTATAAATTGTGTTGCAGTTCAGTGAGTAAAATAAGTATTTGATCCCCAAACAAAACATGCACACATCTCAGGAGGGATTTTGGTCAACTCTTCTTTACAGATCTTCTCTATATCTTTAAGGTTTCTTGGCTGTCACTTGGCAACTCGAAATTTAGCTCCCTCTATATACTTTCTATAAGATTAAGATCTGGAGACTGGCTAGGCCACTCCATGACCTTAATGTGCCTCTTCTTGAGCCACACCTTTGTTGCCTTGGTGGTATGTTTTGGGTCATTGTCATGCTGAAAGACCAATCCATGACCCATCTTCAGTGTTCTGGCTGAGGGAAGAAGGTTCTCATCCAAGATTTTACAATACATGGCCCTGTCCATTGGCCTCTCAATGCGGCAAAGTTGGTCTGCACCTTTAGCAGAGAAACAGCCCCAGAGCATAATGTTTCCACCAGTGCTTGACTGTAGGGATGGTGTATTTAGGGTCATAGTGAAAATTTTTCTTCCTCCAAACACGACGAGTCCCCCTCCTCAAGAAGACACATGTACAGTCATGCCAGTGAACATCTAAATGATTCAGAGAAGGATTGGGAGAAAGTGCTGTGGTCAGATGAGACCAAAATTGAGCTCTTTGGCATGAACTCGCCATGTTTGACGGAAGAAAAATGCTGACTATGACCATAAGAACACCATCTCTACAGTCAAGCACAGAGGTGGAGACATGATGCTTTGGGGCTGTTTCTCTGCTAAAGGTACAGGCAGACTTTGCCACATTGAGGGGCCAATGGATGGAGCCATGTATTGTAAAATATTGGATGACAACCTTCTTCTCTCAAACAGAACATTAAAGATGGGTCTTGGATGGGTCTTCCAGCATGACAATGACCAAAAACATACCGCCAAGGCAACAAAGGAGTGGCTCAAGAAGAAGCACCTTAAGGTCATGGAGTAGCCTAGCCAGTTTCAAGCCTTTAATCCTATAGAAAATTGATGGAGAGAGCTGAAATTTTGAGTCGCCAAGAGACAGCCAAGAACCCTTAAGGATTTAGAGAAGATCTCTAAGAGTGGACCAAAATCCCTCCTGAGATGTGTGCAAATACCAACTACAAGAAACGTCTGACCTCTGTGCTCACTAACAAGGGTTTCTCCACCAAGTGCTAAGTCATGTTATGCTTGGGGATCAAATACTTATTTTATTCACTGAACTGCAACTCAATTTATAACATTTGTTTTATGTGTTTTTTTCTCTGGATTTTTGGTTGATATTCTGTCTCTACCATTTAAAATACACATATGTTAAAATCATAGACCCTTAATTTCTTTGTGAGCAAACTTAGAAAACCTGCAGGGGATCAAATAATTATTTTCTACAATGTAAGTGGCTGCAAAAATGAAGAAAGCAGACTGACTTTTCCAATAACTCCACCCCCTAGGTGTGTGGGCTACATCACCTATGAAGTCTGTTTGTTACATTTAAAGTACATTTCATTATTTTTAATAAATAACTGCATTTATTCGTTTTTTTAAGAACTGCCTAGAGTTCAGCTTTAAAGAGAAGACAGATTAAATTTAATCTCTGTTATATATTTTATAAAAGGAGATGATTCTGCCTTCTGGGTTGCAGTTAACCCCGGAGTTTCCTTCCATTCTGGGATAAGGATGACTGTATAGGGCAATGGCACAGGCTTCCACTCTCCTCTCTGCTGAGCTCCACATAGGGAGAGCCATGTGGGTGATTGCTGGGTTGAGCCAACTGCATCTAATTTCACACAGCTCCGATGATGCTTTGAGGCACAACTTGCACACGGGAAGCATGTAATGAGGGAATGCGAACACGGCGAGAGAGATGGAAATAATTTATGGTCCAATGATGATGCTGAAGCTCAGAGAGACTGCATGCTGAGGATCTGCCATAGAGTTTCAGAAACAAAGTTAGAATTGGAGGTATTTGTTTCCATATGGGTTACACATAGCACCCCATGTGCTGAAATGCATTATGGGTAAATTCTGCACAATAATCCATCATGTATTAGTAATAGAATTCTATACAGTCTAATTCCCTTCATTGCTTGTTTGTAAATTGTGTATATGATGAACCTTTATAATTCTCAAAGTGGGAACAAGTACAGTAGAAAAAAATAAAATTTCACACAAAAATAAAAATATGCCAAGAAATCAGAAAATTCCTCCTTGCAGTCGGGCTGTGCCCACAATGCAAATATTGACTGCTCACCTCCCCTCTCTAGGGGAGAGTAAAAGCATTTTACTTACCTGATCCTCCGCTCCTCCAGCAGATGGTGCTTCCCCATGAGTGGACTGCCCCTTGGCGTCATCACATCCAATACAGGGCTACGGACTCTGTATTGGTCTTCATGATGTCAGCAGTGCCGGGACAACATCATCCAGCTCCCAGGGCAAAGAAGCCAAACTGTGCCTCCACCTTCATTATGTGCAAGCTTAGGGGATGCTACAACTAGCAAAACCGCTGCGCCCAGGGCAGCCATTCATCCTGCCCACCCCTTGTCCCAGCCCTGGATGTCAGGGCCTTAGACTGCTGGAGCATAGGGGAGAATGCAATGATCAGTGTAGCAGCACGGAGAAGCAGAGGATCAGTTAAATAGTAACATTTCCCTCTGGGTGGTCTATGTACATTACAAGGATGCAGATTCCTACCTTTTGTTATTCTGAGGAAATCCCTGTGTGTTTGTCTATATCCACGTGGAAAGTGTATCTAATGGGAGTGGTTTTATAATTATCAATCAGCTGCTGCACCTGTAGGGCTCTAATGAGGAAAATTGCAGGGTCTGTATCCCTTTAGACGTGATTTCCTCTTGGGAGTATCTCACCAAAACTGACATTTTTGCTGCAGGGGATGCCTGAAATCTGTATTTTAGTGCAGACTTCTGGGAAAATCAGTGAATCAATCACACAAGCAGGAAATTATGTTTCTGGGGGACATTCTGTGTACAGAACCCCTCCAGGTAGCCATATTACATTGCGTTTTACAGAAAATGACAGAGCTGCACACTGAAAAGGGAAGGTCATTTATTTATTTATTATTTTTTTCCACTTCAGTAGACCATTTTAAGAGTTCCATTTCATATAGACATTCATATAGATCTCTTAGTTAGTCTCATCATTGTGGTTTGTTTTCCTTTGCTAGATTTAATCCCCGTCCCATCCCTTCACCCTCCCTCCTTAGATAATTTCCCATATCATAGTTTTATTAATATTTTTTAATATTTATTAGTTTTATTTTACTCCCACTTCATTCACTTCATCCACTCCACGCATCCCATCCAGCCAAGCTTATATTTCTCCCTATAGGGTCTTCTTCTCTAGACCTGATCTATTCCCTTCATTTTGCTTTCACCTCTTCTACCTTTCTTCACCTCTTCCTTCTCCTTAAGTCACCCCTCTATTGTGTCTTACAGGGGGTCTTTGTATTAAAGGACGAACACACTAACTAAGTGA
>BLSH010101080.1:2034004-2057135 GCA_018402905.1 Glandirana rugosa | reverse complement strand
ACCGGTCTTGAATTTTTCGCCCTTTTTTAGTTCCTAACCCTTTCTTCCCCTTAGTGTAGTAAACCCTATATAACCAGTATAGGTGGGACATTCTTTGTGCCGGGGACATTGAAACCAAGGGACCAGTCTTTAAATACTGGTTCCATAGTTCCTCAGAGATTTCTCCTACATCTTCTTCCCATTTCTTTTTGATAGATGCCTCATCCCCGTTTTTCTTTATATGCACATACAATTCCCTATATACCTTGGAGATTACTCCTCTACGTTCTATTGACTCCATTACTCCTTGGAGGATAGGGAATTCACTCCATTCTAAATGCACATCTTTAAATTGCGTTTGTAATGCGTGTCTGATTTGTAGAAACCTGAAAAAAGACCATTTCGGAATACCAAACTCCTCCCTCAGTCCCTCGAAAGATTTTAATGTGTTATTTGAGTATAATTGGCTGACCCATACTATTCCCCTTCTTTCCCAATCCTTGATTTTTTCCCGCTTTTTAAGTTCTGGCCATTTGTTATTGTTCCACAAGGGAGTGAACTTAGAGGGCTTTTCGTACCCCAACAGGGTCTTGCTCACCTCCCATACCCTCGCTACTAGTTTCATTGTGGGTGTTTTGGGCGACAATGCGTTTGCCTCCAATGTTTCAAGTAAATTACTATGGTTTGAGCAAGACAGCATTATGCGGTTATTAATTTCCATTGTTCCCTCTATTTTACTCCCCACCAGATGCTGCAGCTGGGCCGCTATATAGTAATTTCTAGGATGTGGTAGGGCAACTCCCCCTTCCTCGGGGTTTAATTGCAATCTCTTTAAGCTGATTCTTGGGGACTTTTTATTCCATATTAAGTCTCTGAAGTAACCATCTAGTTTTTTAAACCAGTTATTGTAAATCCAAACAGGTGAATTATGTAATATATACATTAATTGTGGCATCCAAACCATTTTTATCAGAGCACATCTACCCGCTACTGAAAGCGGGAGGTGTCTCCACGTTTCACATTTAAGTTTAAATTTTTTTAAGAGCGGGGTTAGATTATCTCGCAAATAATCTCCAGGGTCCTTTGTTACTTCTATTCCCAAATACTTTATTTTATCTACTGTCTTTAATTGCCCCGCTTCTCCTGTTAGACAGTAATTCCTAGAATCCAGTGGCATCAGTGCCGACTTGTCCCAATTTATCTTCAGGCCTGATAGCAAGCCAAACTCCTTTACCAGATCTATGGCTGCTATTAATGATTTCTGCGTGTTCCCGAGAAACAAAAGGACATCATCAGCAAATAATGCCACTTTTTCCTCTCCAACAGCTCTTTGAAAACCCTGTATATTTTCCGAGGTCCGAATTGCCTCTGCCAATGGCTCCATTGCCAGCGCAAAGAGAAGGGGGGACAGGGGACAGCCCTGTTTTGTCCCTCTTCTCAGCTGGAAGTCACCCGAGCATTGCCCATTGATTTTAACTCGGGCCCTAGGTGCCGTATAGAGTATCCTTACCCACCTAACAAAGTTCGGCCCAAACCCAAACTTGTCCAGGATCCGCCAAAGATAGCCCCATTCAATGCAATCGAATGCCTTGGCTGCGTCTAGGCTCAAAACTGCCTTAGACCCTACATTTTCTGTTTGAACTTGCAGATTTAGGTACAACCTTCTGATATTTTGGCTGGTAGCCCGATTGGGGATAAACCCCGCCTGATCCGGGTGTACCCATCTGTGTACAAACTTTTTCAATCTCGTTGCCAAGGCCTTCGCTATGATTTTAATATCAACCCCTAGTAGGGATATAGGCCTATATGAGGCTGTCTCCAGCGGGTCCTTTCCCTCCTTACACAATAATATTATATCTGCTTCCCTCATGGACGGGGGCAGTTCTCCCGTTTCTAATACTCTTTCAGCCACCTTTAATAGCATCGGCAAAAGTATCTCTCCATATTCCCTATATACCTCTATAGGGATGCCATCTGGTCCCGGGGATTTTTCATTGGCCATTTCCCTTACCACTTCTTGTATCTCCTCCAACGTAAAAGGAGCCTCCAAGCAGGTTCTTTCCTCTTCAAACAGGGTTGTCAAATGGGTCTTATCCAGAAAAGCTTCCAGTTTTTCATGGTTGAGCGACCCAGATGAGCTATACAATTCTTCATAATACCCCCTAAAGATTTCCAAGATCTCTCGGGGACAAGTGGTAACTTCGCCACCTGCTTTTTTTATTGCAACTAACGACCCTGCTGGTGCATTTGTTTTTAATAGAAAGGCTAGTGCTTTCCCAACACTCTCTCCTTCCACATATGCACACTGCCTATTAAATAAACGCTTATTCTCTGCCCTAGTGATCTCCAGTTTTTTGTACTTCAGTTGGCCATCTCTCAATGTTCTTAACTTTTCCAACGTAGGTGTCTGGGTATACTGTTTCTCCGCTTCTTTAAGATCTCTAATTATTGCATCCTCCCATATTTTATTCTGTTTTCTATGTTTTGCAATCCTCTGGATAAAAAGGCCTCTTAAATAGGCCTTAAGAGATTCCCACACCCACTCTATTTCTGATGAGCCCAGGTTTACTAAGATGAATTCCTCTAAGGCCCCCCTTAATCCTTCCTGCTTCTTTATGATATTTAGCCATACTGGATTTAGTTTCCAATTAGCCTCTCTTTTAGAGAGTATCTGACCAATTTCTACAAGGACTGGGGAGTGGTCTGATAAACCTCTAGGCAAGTATTCAGCTCTCTCCACTAAGGCCAGGGCCTCCTGATTCCCCAGTATAAGATCAATCCTGGAAAGGGTATTGTACGAGCTGGAAAAGCATGAATACTGCCTAGAGGTTGGATTTCTAGTTCTCCAAATATCAATCAGTCCTGCCTCACTCAACATCGAGGAAAACCTCTCTTCTACTACTCTATTTCTTTTATTATCAGGCGGGAATCTATCACAACTCCCATCTGTGGTCATGTTAAAGTCTCCCGTCACTATTACTGGTATGTGTGGCTTATCCATAATAAACTTGACCAGACTGAGTAGGACCACCATACTAAATGGAGGGGGTATGTATACATTCACCAGGACAAGCAGCTCATTATTGCAAGTCACCAGTAAGAATACATACCGCCCATCCACATCCACCTCAGACTGCACAATAGTTCCCACCACTCCATTCTTAATGTATATACTTACACCTCTCGCACGAGAGGAGTAAGCTGAATGAAACTGATATTGATATCGACCTCTTATTGCGGTGGCAAGACCATCCCTGGCCAAGTGGGTTTCCTGTAAGCAAATTACGTCGGCCCCTAACCTTCCCATCTTTGCAAAGATCGCCATTCTCTTTTCTGGAGACCCCATCCCCCTAACATTCCAAGATACCAAACGCAGATTTTTAATACTCATTACACACTTTTCGACTCATATTTTTGCCCATGTGATACCACTGTGTTGTTACAAACCTTTCAAAATGCCACAATTTCGTTTCCCTCACTTTCACTCTCTTGTGTAGTTATCAGTGCTCTTTTTTTTGTGCTATCTAACAGGTCAGTAAGACCAAATTGAACGTATATCACCCTCTCCCTTTCGTAGTGCTTAAAACCACAACCTTCTCCCCCCCTGTTATTCATTCTTTCATGTTGCTTACACCCAAAACCCTCCCCCCCCCTAACCCCCCCTTCCCCCAACCCCCTTTGGTTCTACCTAGGGGCTTAACTTGTGACCTCCCACATACTCTTACCCTTCCCCACCCCCACCTTCCCACATCAACCATCTCCAACGTGAACCCCCTTTCTGCCCCAAACGTCGTGTCCCGCAAAGTGATCTATTCCACCATCTCCATTCACTCATAATTCATTCATAAGTCCCGACCCAGTGCCACTCCCCCCTCATCTGGGTTCAATTTCTGTTTGTTGTTCTCCAGCCAGATCGCGACATTTTCAGGGGTGTCAAAAAACTGACTTTGACCCAGCGCCGTCACTCTCAATCGAGCTGGATACAACAGTGCGTATTTCACTTTATATTGAAATAGAGAGCGTTTGACATCTCGGAATCGAGCTCTTTTTTTCTGAAGATCTGGGGAGAAGTCTGGATATATAGATATCCTACTGCAATTAAACTTCAGGTTTCCTATTTCCCTGGCTCTTTGCAAAATATAGACTTTGTCCCGGTAGCTTGATAATTTGACTAGTACTGGTCTAGGAAATAACCCCTGTGGGTGGCGTTTAAAAGGTACCCTGTGCGCACGTTCCACACGGAAATTTGCTGACAGTGGAGTTATACCTCCAAATTCTTCCTTGAGCCACTTCTCTATGAAAGTCACAGGATCCCTTCCCTCGCTGTCTTCCGGGAGACCCACTATCCTGATGTTTTCCCTCCGTGATCTATTCTCTAGGTCATCCAGCTTAAATGCCTGTGCCTCTATTTTTTCCCGGAGAGCCTTTAGCTCCTTTTTTAGGGGGTCAAGCTCATCTTCCACCACGCCCAGTCTCTCCTCTACCACTGATGTCCTCTCCTGCATAGTCTGTAAATCTTGCCGTACCAATGTAATTTCATCTCTAACTCCTCTCATTTGAACAAATAGCTCCGCCAGCGTTGCTCTGCAGATGTTCACCACCTGTAGTACTTCTTTAAGTGATGGTTCTGTCTCCCCAGTGCTGCTCTTATTTGCCTCTTCTGAGCTAGTTGATGATTGGAAGCTGGTAGAGTGTGCCCCCACCGCTTCTCCTTCCAACACGAGTGCCTCCAAATTTGTTATGCTGGGCCCTAGACTTTTCCTCTGTTGTTTACTATCTTGATTGTTTCTTGTTATAGGCTGCGTACTCCCTTTGGTTGGTGTTTTAGCTGGTGAGTGCGCGTATTTTTCTAGTTTCGCCGCCACTGCTGAAGTGTCCTTGGATTTAGACTTCTGGGTAGACGGAACCTGTTCCTCCCCTTTCTTTTTCGTCATGGCAAGTAAAGAGTCCTCTCGCCCCCAAAAGGGAAAAAAAACAAAACAAAAAAAACAAAAGGAAACAAGGCCTCTATTACTGGTAAATCAGGCCCTGGGGAACGCACCCCAGGTGCCACCGATCACCACCTTCTTGCTCAATCTTCGCTCTCCACTGACTTGTACAGCATGGGTTTGCTTCCGTTCCTATATACCGGCTCCTTAAGTGACTCCTCACACACCGGAGCTACCCCTATGAATTCAGCAAAGCACTCCGCCCCAATCTTGTGCTCCACCGTCCTATACAGGGGGCCCCCTTAAGATCTATATGCAAGGTCTCCTGCGCTCCTGTGCTCCTCCCCACCCTCTCACCCCCTCTCTCACCGGCGGCGGAAAGCGGGAGGGCCCTAAGAGCACCCTCCAGATATTACCCTATAATGGATAGTGACAACGTCTGCAAAATTAGAGTATTTCTCATGTCCCTTCCAGCCTCTACACTTCAGTTTTGTATCAGTGTAGTTCTTCCACCGAGGGAGAGACACAAAAGGAGGGGGAGGAGGGAAACAAGCATAGGTATGTCCACGTTTGTCCTTAAACCAGTTGTCAAATAACAAAATTCCTGGAGCTGTCAGCTAAATCAGCCTGTTCAAGCAGCGCCCAAAACCACTTACTTTCTAATTGCGTCTCCGTCTTTGAGCAGGCATCATTATTATTGCTCTCAGACTAGATACACTCACCAGTCTTCCCGCATGTAGCATGTACCAGCCCCTCAGGGATCACCTCTCCACTCCTCACTCCAGGGCCAGCTGCTTTCATATGTATGCCAGCGTCGCCTTCTCCAAGCCGTGGCTCCTCCAGCATTCACGCTCGACCGGCTAGTGGGACACATGCAGGGCTTTTCAATGCTGACTTGGGGAGATCTTCAGTCTCACCAGCGGTTCCAGCCTCCCATCCCCATCGCCATCACCATCTAGGCATCCCGACCAGACTCGATCCGAACGGCCCCTGAGAGAGACGCCGGACACGGCGTTCAGGGCAGGCACGGGAACGCTGACTCTCAGCCGCCTCCCATCCGGTCACGCCCCCGACACCATTGTGACACAAGTGAAATGGGAAGGTCATTTATAATAATATTCAATTACAAAATATGACTTGCAATTGTGTATGGCATATCATTATTTTTTTTATTTGCCCTTTAAGCAAATGTTCTTTTTGATGCCTCCTGGACCTAAACATAGCCCCAATGCAAAGAGGTATTTTCAAGTATCCAGGAGTTTGGCTTAAAGGCTTTAGATTCTTATCAGGCTGCCTCAGGGGATCATTGAGAGACACTCATGTATAAACTACAAAGAAAAGGAGAGCATGTGTGTCTCTCAATGATCCCCTGAGGAAGCCGTATCCGGCGAAACATGTCGGGCCTTGACACACTGAGACCAATTTAACACCCAAAAACTCTACTCTTGAGTATATATGTGGATTTATATTTTATTACTAGTGGTGCAGGCATAAATATTTGTTTAGATGTCATGGCCAAAGGACCGCTTGACAACGTCCCTTTGGACAAAATGTGTCAGACGGGATATTTGGCATTGACGTCTTTCTGCTGAGCGATTCCAGGACACCAGCAGCTGACTTATGTGAGTTTTTAACATTTATGTACTTGCTAGGTGTTTTTAACTTTTGGAACAAAACTTACTACACTATGAGACTCCTTCTGAGCTATGGGTGAGCTTATTTGCTTCCAACTGGATCCTGTTCTGAATCTTTGGCGGTTGTTATCCATTGTGATGTTCCCAGAGGAATCTCCCAATGTGTTTAAGGCTTCCATGCTTCTGTAATGGCAACCTTTAGATCTGGTGAGTTTACAATCTTTCTGTTGGTGGAGGTTCACGTGATTGGATATGATTGCTTCACATCTTTCTCACTGGAATGGTGACTTATGCTATGGACTATTGTTTGTTCTAAAGGAACCCCTTTTTTGTGGACTACTTTCCTTCAGTCAAGTGACTTTCATTTTAGATATGTGATTTCTATCCATTGGTGCTTTGAATGTTTTATATTTTTTTACATCACTTATGGGGCACTACACTTTTATATTATGGTGTAGAGAAGAGGTGGCTGAAGGTGCAACTTATATAGCCACAATTTGCACGAATACACTGTGAATGAATGGTGCTGTGGTGATGCCCCCTCAGGGGTTGGCCCATGACACCCTGAAGTCCTCTGCCTTCCTGTTTGAATGATGCTGGCCATCATTCAACTCACTAAGGACATCTTGTGGCCAAAAAGCAGTACTGCAAGCACAAACTGTGGAATGTAGGTGAGTGTTGCAGCCTGAGCTGTTCTTTTTTGTACTTATAAAACCTGATAGGGGACAGTTGGGTTTTATGGTTGAGCACTCAGCTGAGGATAACCTTCATGTTACAGGTTGCAAAGCGAATGCATAACCTGAAATTAGGTAAGGTTACTTGTAGAGTTTTATTGTACCATGATGATGGTTGTTCCCTTTAACATCCAGTATACACAAAGGTGTCATTTTGGTATCCATAATATTTCATATTTGAATGATATAAATATTTTTGACACCATGTCTGCTCTCCCTTACTCCTGACAATGGCTCCCTCCTCATTTTCTAACTTTGATCAGTCATAAAAATAACCAGTCGGAGCAATGAGGTGCTGCACAGTCATGTGTGAAATTTCCTTGCATGATGAAGTGCCGGGGAACTGTAATCCTGTCATTTTTATATAGTGCTTGGGATATAAACAATACAGTACAAGGTAAAAGCAGACAGCTTCCCTGAGTTATGGGTCCGACGAGATTACAATCTACTTTTATTAAAAGAGGCTCAAAGAGATAATACGACTTCACAGAGTTGCTGTGAGTTAGTGCGATCGTTTGCAACCTGTGACTCTGCAAAAGTTGGGGAACTACAAGTTCCAAGGTACAAAGAAAACTGAAACTTTATTTCAAGGAAGGTTGGGAAAGGTGGATTTAAAGGAGACCTGAACTACGAGAAATTTTGGGGTTGTCATTGCTTACCTCTTTTCAAAAATACTAGATACCTGGATCTCTATCCTCTCTATCTTCTATACTATTGACCTGGAACAAGCATTTCGATCTGAAAGTCATAATCAAGTCATAACACATAATTTGCACACTTAAAAATTATTGAAGCCAAAAGGACCAACATGACAAGCAACAGCATTTTTTTGAAAGGCAAGGTCATAAGTAGGCTACATATTCTTTTCAATTCAATATTTCTTTAAAGGGGAACCCTAGGCAGTTGTTACAGCGTTTGTTACCCCAGCACTTCATATTCCTGATATGTGTCTGCTGTACCATGTATGAGAAAGCATCCTGTTCTCTTTGCATTGCTTCCTTAATGTGAAATCACTGGTGTTCCTGAAAATCCCTCTGCTTTCTTATTAAAAACTGACCGCACTGAGCAGGAGAGCACACCATGGTCCATTCCCTAATTTGCTGGGAACTTAGTGTGCTCTGCTCCAATGATCAGACGTGTTCTGATACGCCCCCACTGTACAGCCATTCACTAAGAAGCTCAGTGCGCTGCTGCTTCCCCCCAATTCTTATGCAGCTAAGAACAGACAGAATGTGTTCACTTGTAAAAAAAATGGAAAAAAGGGATTTTTAATGTTTTTTTATATCTATACACAATTGTTTTGCCTTTCATTTCTATTTTAAACTGAATGGGTTGTTTTACAAGGTGACTGTTTACAATCACTTTGAATGATAACAATTGTGCCGCCCTCTCCAGCTGATGAAGGATCTAATGCTTGTTTTGTTAACGCTGAAGTTTAGCCAAAAATGATTTATAGCTCCGGCTGAAAAAAGCTGCAAACCAAGGCTTCTATGTCCCCTGGGGTGCCCTTACCCCTCGACCCTTTTTTCTCTCAGGTCCTTCTCCTGTTCACCTCCTTTACCCTTTATTTGCTTATACTTAACCACTTAAGGACCAGAAGAATTTCCCCCTTAATGGCCAGGCCATTTTTTTGTGATACGGCACTGCGTGTCTTTAACTGACAATTGCGCAGTCGTGTGACGTTTTACCCAAACAAAATTGATGTCCTTTTTTTTCCCATAAATAGAGCTTTCTGTTGGTGGTATTTGATCACCTCTGTATTTTTTATTTTTTGCAAAACAAAAAAGGAGTGACAATTTTTTTATTTTTTGCTATAACAAATATCCCAAAAAATGTCTTCATCAGTTTAGGCCAATATACTGTATATTCTTCTACATATTTTTGGTAAAAAAAAGGTGTATATTGATTGGTTTGCGCAAAAGTTATAGCGTCTACAAAATAGGGAATAGATTTATGGCATTTTTATTATTATTATTATTTTTTTTACTAATAATGGTGGCGATAAGCAATTTTCAGCAGGACTGCGACATTGCGGAGGACAGATCGGACACTTTTGACACTTTTTTGGGACCAGTGACATTTATACAGCCATCAGTGCTATAAAAATGAACTGATTACTGAATAAATGACACTGGCAGGGGAGGGGTTAACACTAGGGGTGATCAAGGGGTTAAATGTGTTTCCTGGGAGGTGTTTCTAACTGTATGGGGGATGGGCTGCCTGGGGAAGCACACAGATCCATCTTCCTGCATAGCAGAAAGACAGGATCTGTGTGATCTCCCCTGTCAGAATGGAGATCTGCCTTGTTTTCACAGACAGGTACCTGTTCTGTCACTGCTGGGAACGATCGCGGGTGGGAAACGGACATCAGGTCCACCCCACCCACTGACTGGCTCCCTTGCTGGCCAGTGGGCGTGCCCACAAAACCCATTCCTGCGACCGATGTACAGCTGCGGCGATTTGCGGGAAGGAGCCGACCTGCCGCAGTAAAATGACGGGGGCTGGTCGGCAAGTGGTTAAAGTGTTACTAAACCCAGGAGCCTGCATTCACTATATCTGGTCACCCACTGTACACTGAACATGGAAAGGCAATTATTTTAGAAAATATAAACTGCTAAATACATTTTCTCATCAGCATTATATAGCAGTCTTGTGACTTCTATCAGTGTCTGGTTAAAGCTTGTAGGAGTTTTCATTCTCCTCTGACTGTCCTATGAGGCTGCATGACCCCTGACCCTCTTTCTGGACAGTGCTGATTGGTCTTGCGCTGATCACATGCATCCTCCCAAAAAAGATTAAAAAAATCTCTAGCCATACACACCAACCTGAGCATGTGCAGAGTGCATCCAAGGCTCTGTACTATCAGGAGATGGATGGGGGACAGTAAAAAAAGGGAAGGATCAGAGAAGACAGGATCAAACAGCCTTTTTACACAATGCAGAGGATTAACCCCTTAGGTTCCACAGTGAGTATAACAAGCATGCTTTGCTGCATATACAGACTGATTTTATTGTTGTGGGTTTAGCAACACTTTAAATTCTCAGTTGTCTCATGTCCCAATTTCTTTTTCTTTTATACTACCAAATAAAGTTTGTATGGTCATAGATCTCCTAGCTTTGACTAAAAATCTATTACAACAACATTCCAATAACTTTATTACAATACTGTATATTTAAAAAAAACTTGTGATATTATATTCATTCATCCCCACCGGATAATTCCAATCATTTTCAATGATATAATATGTTATATAGCTCAACGTGTTTCCTGGAACTCAGTCCACTTCATCAGGAGCAGGTGGTGCTCCTGAAAAGAATAATTATTTAAATTTAACTATTGAGATGGAGAAAACTCCTTTACTGCTCCCCTGTATATTCTCTATCTGTGTCTAAATAGCCCCAAATTATCCATTAACATTCTTCCTTCATTATAATACAATCATATTCCATGGCCTGGATCCCCACCACTACACAGAGTTATCAGGCTCAGGAGAGATAAGGGATTTTTATCTACTTTAATAATAACATTTAAATTATTATTCTTCTCAGAAACCCCTTTCTTTCCTTTTGTTGGGGGTTAGTTACCAAAAAGGCAGTGTGTGTGGAAGAACATCTCTGGGATGTTGGAGAGGCCCTGTTCACTTGTTTGGCCTCTCTATACTCCTTTTTTCAGGGAACCTATAAGGTATTATGAGTGTCCCGACTGGACTTTTTAAAGTGTTACTAAACCCAGGACCCTGCATGCACTATATCTGGTCTCCCACAGTACACAGAACATGGAAATACAATAGTTTTAGTAAATCTAAACTTATAAATACCTCTTCTCATCAGCAGTATATAGCAGTCTTGTGACTTCTATCAGTGTCTGATTAAAGCTTGTAGGTGGAATTTTCATTCTGCACTTACTGTCCTATGAGGCTGCAGAACCCCTGACCCTCTGTCTCGAGAGAGACGATTGGCCCTGTGCTGATCACATGCACTCTCCCAAGATAAAAAAAGAAACTCTCTAGCAATACACACCAGGGGCGGCCCGTGCATTTTGGGCGCCGCCCCCCAAAACCCACCGCAGCCCCTATTCATGCACATGAATTACAATTGCGGGGATGGAAGGGGGTGTGTCTTTTGAAGCATCTGATTAGAGCCAGAGGCTCTAATAGGCTTCAAAGCAGGGTGGGCTCGGGGCGCAGAGCATTACGTCCGGAGCCCACCCAGGTGTGTTGCAACAGTGAATGGATATTCGCTGTTGCAACACTGATCCTCCTCCCGGCCAAGCGGGAAGCGGGTCTGATACCCATCACCCGATTGGCTGAAAGGACAGGTGATCCTATTGGATGCCTAGGAGGAGGAGGGGGAGCTGGAAGCCGCCATGGAGGAGTCTCAGAGTCAGCAGGAGAGGACAGTAGATGACGTGGAGCTGCTGCACCACGCTGCCCGCCACCCACCACGATAGGGTAAGTGCCGGACCTACTGGCAAACAGCGGGGTGGTGGGTGGGATGGCACTGATGTTTACTGTTGCTATTAACCTGCCATGGGACATTAGAGGGAGGCTTTCATGCAAGCACAGTCTGACCAACCTCTGTGCAAACTGTCCTGACAGCTGCAAAGTGTTCCATAAATGTGTAAGATAAACTTAGCTGACCTTATAAACTTGTTTTACTGGAGAGACAAGAGACAAAGGAGATTGGAGAGACAAGGGAGAAAAAAAAGGAAGAGGGGTGTGGCTCGGGGGGGGGGGGGAGGGGGGATGGGTGGTTGTTTGCCACCCCCCCAAAAAAAAACACCAGCTGCCACTGATACACACCAAACTGAGCATTTGCAACCTGTCCCCTAGCCTCTGTTCTATCAGGAGATTGATTAGGGACAGTGGCAGAAGGGGAGGATCAGAGATGACAGGATTAAGCAGACTTTTTTTACACAATGCAGGGGATTAATCCCTTAGGTTCCACAGTGAGAAGAACAAGCATGTTTTACTGCATATACTTTAAGGTAATTGTAATCGGCATGGATAAAACATGTATGCATTATTGTGGATACATGCGGAGATATCATATGTAACGCTACAACATTATAAAAATATAAACCATTAATATACAATGAATATTAATGGTTTATATTTTTATAATGTTTAGTGTTACATATGATATCTCCACCACCTGCTCCTGAGGAAGTGGACTGAGTTCCAGGAAATGCGTTGAGCTATATAACATATTATATCATTGAAAATGGTTGCAATAATACGGTGGGGATGAATGAATATATTATCACTAGATAAAGTTATTTATATGAGGTGGTTGAGAGATACAATGATTGTCAAATTTTTATGGAAAGTTTTGTTGAATATATATTATAATAAAGTTATGGGAATGTTATTGATGTAATGGATTTGTGCCTTAAAAGTCTTAGACCACATCATGTTTTACAGGCACAAATCCTGTTACAGTGAAAGGAATGAAAGAACTTTTCTCAGTGGATGGAAGAAGGAGGAGGGGAGGGGGTGCATTCCCGTTTTCTATTAAATGTAACCCAAAGAAGCTATTAACCCCCCTGTGCATTGGAAGTTCAGTAGAAAGAAGAGGACAGGCACCCCTGCACTGGAGATTTCTCCAGGATCCAGATGCCAGCATGATGTGAAATTTATTTCATTACAGGTAAGTTAGGTCAATAAAGCTGTAGGGTAAAAAATAATTTTTAGTTAAACTTTAGCTGTAAGGGGATGATCTACCAAAACTTTAGAACAACAACAAAAAAACATTCTGCTCCCATGATGCAGTATAAGCGGCACATAGCCTCTGTCTAAATCTATCTCTTGCATGATGTAGTAGAAGAATGAACAAAAAGGTAGGGACTTTGAGCGAGGCATGTGGTGAGCAGCTGGACAAATAATCAAAAATATATATGGATATCAAAAATATTTATTCTCCCGTATAGGTACATGGTAGAACATTTATGTATAATATATACCCGCGCTAGTAACAACAAACCAAGTTTTGGGACTGCTGCCTTCCAGGAACCCCCTCCTCAAAGGGAAGAGTGAAATGTAATACTAAAAACACACAGGAATGGCTATCCACTATCGAGGACCTCTGTTTCTCTACAATATAGCCCAGAATGACAGCTGCTATATCTCTCCACTCAGGAACAATGTCCAGGCTACTCATTGTTATGTCCAAGAATGCAAGGATCCTGAGAAAGCAAAGTCTGTGAAACGTGTTAACCTTTTTCTCTTGGTGTAACAATGGGCAGTATTATTTGAGTAACTTTTTCTAGAATATCTAACTGGGTTTATCTTGAATATACTTGGATGTGAAAAATGTTTTTATATACTGTGTGTGTTTTTAACATTTTTATAAAACTTTGTGATTTATTTTTTTTGGTGTTTTTAAACTTTTAAATAAACTTACCCCTATTTGGAAATATTACACTATCGAGGACCTCTGTTTCTCTACATACCACATGGAACCATTGGGCTAACTGTGAACGGCCGGAGTAGGAGGTCTGGAGCGGACCCTTCTACATTGAGAGTGGATGAACGGCGTGGATCCCTGCTTACCCACTGAGGACCAAAAGACCCCATTTACCCAAGGCGCAGTACCCCTGCGGGGGTAGGAAGATTCTGGTGAGTGAGCGCACATCAGGGGGAGCACGAGTGGATATCACCCCCCATGTCACATTGGATATCAAAGGAGCACTAAAAATCACGCTTTTTGCACACACAGTTCTCACAAGAGAAAAAAAAGCTGTAGGACTTTTTATTATCGCAATCTCTTGTTTGGTTCATTTTTATTAGTTTTCTTTATTTTTATTTTATTTTTTAAAACCTAGAAAGTGGTTACGGACTTTTCATAGATTCACATTGTTGTGGTGGAAATATTGCGCACTTAGCACTTTACATAAGTCTTATGGTTTACAGTTTTTATATATATATATATAATTTCTAAGCACCATTTTTTAAACGTATGATAGTTATTGTTCCCCTAGATCATGTATATATGTCTGAAATCCGTGATGGAAACACTGCGTATCTAGCACTTTACAAAAGTTTCATGGTTTACAGTTCATAATTTCTGAGCACAATTTTTCAAGCGTATGATGTTTAATGTTCACCTAGATCATTTATATATGTTTGAAATCCATTTTACATGGTGAAGTTAAATAGGTTTAATAGAGACAGCGCCATTCCTGTGTGTTTTTAGTATTACATGGTAGAACATTTTCCAAAAAATACATAGTGTCTTGTTTCTTGGAAAGAATACATAGAAATGGCCCAGTACAGGCCATATTAGTAAGGCTCCATGCACACTGTATCTCAAAAACGACCGTTTTTGGTCGTTTGGGTGTTTTTTGTTAACAGCCCAAAAACGCCACTTTATTTTATCCTATGTGTCCATGCACACATGGTCGTTTATTGTCTTTTATCAGCAGTGGCATTTTTGGGCTGTTATCTGAACGCCCTGAATTGGCGTTCAAAAGTCATTCTCCTGACCACAAAAAACGCCAGACGCCGGTAAACGCTGGTTAATGCTGGTTTATCGGCATCTGGCGTTTTTTGCAGTCAATGGAAGCCAATGAAGAAAAAAAAACGGCAAAAAACGCTGACGCCGAAAAACGCCGGTAAACGCGGGTAAACGCTGCTTACAAAACACTGCAAATAGAAAGTTTTGTTAGCAGCGTCTCCTGCCCGACGCTGAAGAGCCCAGATAGCGTCCAGTGTGCATGGAGCCTAACAGTTGACATGACTATTGTATTGCCAGCATAGAGGACCACCTTCCATAGTAAAATTCATAAAGAGGTTAAATACTGTAAAAAAATACCAAACAATAATGCTGATAAATGGTATGATGTGTCCCAACAGAGGCCCAATATGTAAGACCATCCTCCATAGCAAAAAAGTATATGGTAGTAAGTGTATAAGGCATAACATGCCATAGAATATAGTTGTAGTGCATCCATGTAAGTCCCGACGCGTTTCTGTGGGAGTAACCACTTCTTCAGGGGCAGATGCAGTAACTGTATGTAGTCTGACGTATAAGACAAAAAAGCTGGAGGGAACAACCATGGCTGGCAATAGTGTCTGCGTCGGAAGCTGAGCTAAGGAGCACCGCAGATGGCTGGAGACACAAGAGCAGTCCCAGAGGGTAGCAGTCCCACAGGTGAAGTGGGTGAAAGCTCCAATGTTAAAGGGTAGTTTGTAGTCAGTGCTGCCAAAATTCTGTTGTCAGATGCATGTATGTGCTGCTAGAGGAGCCAGAGTAGTAGAAGAATGAGTTTACACACAAAAACTTGGCAAGTATTGGATTTTATTATAGCTCCTATAGCGTTACAAGCCAAATAGGAGAGTTATTTGGTTATCTGTAGTGATCTCAACAGCTAATCATTTTAAAATGATCCCACTAAAAAAAAGTCTAAATAAAATCAATAATGCTTACCTGTCTGTTGGCCTGTGGCTGATTTTCACTTTCCTGTAGAGAAATGGTGTCTGAAGCGTCTCCAGCATGTGACACAGTTCTGGGAGTGTTGGATACCTGGTCCCCTGCCTCAGCAATCTGGTTCAACCCACCGGTCTTTCTATCACTGTGCGGTTGATTTACTAAAACCAGAGAGTGCATGGTAGCCAATCGGTTTCTAACTTCAGCTTGTTCAGTTAAGCTTTGACAAAACTCTGGAAGCTGATTGGTTTCTATGCAGAAATACACCAGTTTTAGTAAATCAAACCCTATATGACACTGTAGTAACATAAGGAGTGGCAGGTGGAACAACAGCAAGCATCAGTTGTCAAGCATCTGACAATCCCAGAAGTGTGTTGTATGATGAAGATTCCCTAGTCACTGGTGGTCTTCAAAAGAGTGAAGATGGGAGTCACAGTCTGAGTGAAATCTTCTATGTCTTCATCAGCTTTGTGGGTCCCTGCTGTCCAAACCTCCGGGTGTGTTAGACCACAACAACTGGAGTTTATTGGTACACAGAGGACATAAATAAGTTAAATAAAATAATTCACAAAGTGTATTACAAATGTTAAAAAAACATACATATAAGAACATTTTCCACATCTGGGTATATTCAAGTTAAACCCAGTTAGATATACCAGAAAAAGCTACTCTAATTATAATTCTGCCCATTGTTACACCAAGAGAAAAAGGTTGACGCATTTCGCAGACTTTGCTTCCTCAGGACCTTGCGGTCTTGGACATAACGATGAGTAGCCTGAACCTTGCTTCTGAGTGGAGAGATAAATGGTGGCAGATAAAAAACGCAGGCAACATCAGCCCGGGAAAGCCTTGTGGAGTGTTCAATCAATTTGAGGGAATAACTCCTTCAATAATTTGGGTCTTAAATAGTAAATACTGAAGGGGAGAGCCAATATCAAGAGAAACTCCCACTGGTGGAAAGACGGGGTGGAAAAGGAAGATTTAACAGATCCCATTATATCTCATAAAGCAGATTCCGCCTGGCATTTGTAATCATGGATCAACCCTTAGATTTCAATGTGTTGGTGTACCACAGATCCATCACTCTTCTAGGTAGTCACAATATAGCCCAGAATGACAGCTGCTATTTATCTCTCCACTCAGGAACAATGTCCAGGCTACTCATTGTTATGTCCAAGAATGCAAGGATCCTGAGAAAGCAAAGTCTGTGAAACGTGTTAACCTTTTTCTCTTGGTGTAACAATGGGCAGTATTATTTGAGTAACTTTTTCTAGCATATCTAACTGGGTTTATCTTGAATATACTTGGATGTGGAAAATGTTTTTATATACTGTATGTGTGTTTTTAACATTTTTATAGAACTTTGTGAATTTTTTTTTATTAAACTTTATGTAT
Organism: Glandirana rugosa; assembly: GCA_018402905.1. Lineage (NCBI taxonomy): Eukaryota > Metazoa > Chordata > Amphibia > Anura > Ranidae > Glandirana > Glandirana rugosa. Next base: position 2,040,039 of record BLSH010101080.1, on the reverse strand, counting down.
CCAGTTTGGCTCCAGAGCAATTTTTTTATTTTCCACATACATGTAAAAATAGTAATTTTTGGCAATAAAATTAATTAAACCCCCAGAACATTATATATTTTTTAAAAGTAGAGGCCCTGTAGAATAAAAAGGGGATAGTTTAAAATTTTTGTTTCACATGATATTTGCGCAACTCTTTAAGAAAAATCAAATTTTCAGGAAAAAATATAATAAAATGAAATTTAGTGCAAAACTACACCATATAATACCCATTTTTGGTTAAAATATAAAAGATGAGGTTGCATCGGGTAAATGGAAACCAAACTTAAAATTGCGTGCGCCTGCGATATCACCAAAAACAATGGTGCCCAAAAGTCCCAATAGGTGATGCTTTAAAAGCCTTTACAGCTTTCAGAGTTAACTAGGAGCTCTTGTGCTAGAAATATTGTTCTCACTCTAATGTTCGTGGCGATATGTCACACGTATGGTGTGACTGCGGTTTACATATGTGCGCACACCCTGGGCTCGCGTTTGCGCAGGTGTGCGGGGTTATGGGGGTTTTCGGCAATTTTTTTTATTTTATTTCAATATATTATAATTTTATTTATTTTTTCTTTTTTTCTTTTATTTCTATATTTATTTTTTACTTAATAAACCCCTATGTGATAGCATTGGGCAGGTGACAGATACTCTTTATGGAGACATTATGGGTCTAATAGACCCCAATGTCTCCCCTGCCCTTCACACCATCTAACCAAGCAAAGATGGGCTTGGTTAGAGGTGTCCCGTGGCTGTGCTGGCCAGGAAAGGGTGCATCTGAGGGTGACATCACTTCCAGCTTCACTGTATGCACGTGGACGTACATAGTACGCCCAAAGAGCTGAATTGGGTATGCCCTCTCTCTTCCAGTAAAGTCAAATTGATTTGTTTCAAATTCTAAAATGAAACAACCTAAAGACTTATATCAGCCGTTCTCAAGCACATTTCCTTCAATGGTATTTAGGGGTTCCATACGATGTAGCTGATTTACTTTACCATCTGATGGCACCTGGGTAATACTGGGTCCAATGCCTCTTAGCAGAGCCAATGACCTTTCACCAATGGTGACCATTTTAACTGTCTTTAAGGTTGGTATTCAGGCCAAGAGGGGCATTCTTTCCATGAACCACCAATGAACTGGTTTAGTAAGACTTCCCAGAGACCTGGAAATAATTTTAAGGGCACTTCTGGGGTAAAAAGGTTGAGAAAGGGCTGCGTTATATGGGCAACCCATACTTTATATTTGAATTTTACCTTTAAATATGCAACAGTTGTCATTTCATTTGTTTCATTTAATCACGGTGTTAAATTACATGTAACACTTATTTAAAAAAAGTAAATTCAGACCCCGTGCAATAACAGAATAACCGCGAAGCGATCTAAAGGGCTGGAGGTGCTGGAAAATCTGGCTTACCACAAAATAAACTTTCTTAATTAAGCCAATTAAAGCGTCTCTCAGTGTGTAATCTTGAGACTCCACCAAAAGCTTTCTGAAAAGGTTTTCTTGCGCCCTAAGCATGTGGAAGTGCAGGGCTCACATCTGTCCAGAGTAATGCAGGCGGTAGTGAGCCACAGGCAATCTAAAGAGCAGCAGATGCTCTCCATGGTGCTGAAAGCCCCAGCCCAGGGGTCATGCCATAGGAGATATACAGCAGCTTTATGGAAGTAAAATCCCCAGGTTAAGAATTCCCTGTAAGTGCTGCTTAAATAAAGATATTCAGGAAGGGGAGGGAGGATTTTATTACTTGCTATCTTATGCACAGAAGATACTGTATATTATAAAATATATATGATTTTGGATGCAAATTTCTTACAAAAAAAAGTTTTTTTCTCATGATTTCTTATAAATTCTTAACAAGTCCTTTGACTATAAGACACTGTCAATTTTTAAATATATTTTTTACATTTTTATTAAGGATGAAATGCACCAGAAATTGAATATAATATTCATTACATTGTATATAGGATTGCAGTACATTCAGAACAATCAGAATTGGTATAAACATGACAGACGTGTAGCTTTGTGCAGAATGAAAAAAAATTGTTTAGTTTTGATTAGTTATTTACATAAATTTGTTTAGTTAGATTGGTTTCATTCATTTTTGGAATTAGTTTTTGAATCGATTTGAAAACTTTTCGAATTTGAATCCTTTTCATATTTGAATCATTTTCAAATTCGAATCGTTTTCTAATTTGAACAGTTTTTGAATTTGATTCATTTTTCTAGAGAATTTTCTAAATTTTCTAAACAGAATAAAATAGAATAGAAAATAAAGGCATATAATAGAAAATTTGAATACAATAGAAAATAATATAACAGAAAATAAAAGAATATAATATAATAGAGTAAAACAGAATAAAATAGGATAGAAAATAAAAGAACAGAATAAAAAGGAATAGAATAGAATAAAAAAAAAAGAATAGAATAAAATAGAAATACTATAACCATCTTCTGAAATTTGAATAAAATAGAAAAGAATAGAATTAAAACAAACAATAGAATAGAATATAAATAATATAACCATTTTCCAAAATTCAAATAGAATCAATTTGAATTTGATAAGAATATAAAAGTATAGAGTAGAATAGAATAGGAAATAGCACAAAGTATAGAAAAATGTTTAAAATAATTTAACCATCTTCCTATTCTAATCTATTCTTTTCTATTCTTTTTTTTTTCCAAAAATATTCTTTTCTATTCTATTCAAATGTGTGATTAGTGGTTTTATTCGAATTTTGTGAAATGACTATATTCTTTCCATTCTATTCTATTATATTGTTTTTTGAGTTCTATTCTTTTCTATTCTATTATAGTCTATTCTCTTCTTTTTTTCCATTCTTCTATTCTTATGTATTCTATTTTATTTATATGTATTCAAATTTAAATTTATTCTATTTGAAATTTGAATTTCAGAGGATGGTTATAATCTTTCTATGTTATTCTATTCTATGCTATTTGTTTCTATTATATTCTAGTCTATTCTGTTCTTTTATTCTCTATTCTATTTTGTTCTGTTTTACTCTATGATATTCTATTCTTTTATTTTCTGTTATATTATTTTCTAATCTATTATTTTTTTTCTATTCTGTTCCTTTATTTTCTATTCTATTATATTCTCTTTGGAAATTGGAAAATGTTTCGAATTTGAAATTGAAACCTATTACAATTCAAAACTTTTCGAGTTCGAAAAGTATTCGAAGACTATTCAAATTTTGTCTGAATTTTTTTTTTCGTTATTTCGGATTCTATTGTAATTCGGAAATTCGGATACATCCTAAAAACTAAAATTTGTTGAATTTTAATTTGGAACAAAATGAACCGCACATGTCTACAGACGTGTTCTCCTATGTGCCTTTCTCCACAATACTGGATATACGCACCATGGATGCCACAGACTTCAGCCTTTAGGCAGTGTATGTTAATGGAAGGATATTGGCCTATGGCTTCATTGCTGTTTTTAAACAGTGCCGCGTGCATTAGAGCGAGAGCAACAATTCTAACACAAGACCCCCTCTGTAACTCTAAACTGGTAACCTGTAAAAAATATTAAAGCATTGTCTATGGAGATTTTCACGTACCAAAGTTTGGCGCCATTCCATGAGTGTGCGCAACTTTAAAGCTTGACATGTTAGGTATCTATTTACTTGGCGTAACATCATCTTTTACATTATATAAAAAAATTGGGCTAACTTTACTTTTTTTTTTTTTTAATTCATGGAACTGTTGTTTTTTTAAAAAAAAAAACGTGTTGAAAAACTCCTGCTCAAATACCGTGTGACATAAAAAGTTGCAACAATCGCAATTTTATTCCCTAGTGTCTCTGCTAAAAAAAATATGTAATGTTCGGGGGTTCTGAGTAATTTTCTAGTGAAAAAATGATGATTTTTACATGTAGGAGAAGAGTGCCAGAATAGGCCCAGTATGGAAGTGGTTCCCGCCTCTGCCTCCTTTAAGAGTTCTAAAATACGGGAGGCGGAAGTTTGGGTCATGTGACCCCTGTGATTGGCTGTCACAGCAATCACATGATCACAAAGCTCCCGATTGCAAATATGCATCGGGAGCATACTGATTCCTGCCGGTTACCTGCTGGGTGCATGCGGGGAGCACACTCTCAGCATGGTAGGTTATTTACACAGGGCCCCCATATATGTGGTCACTCGATGTTAAGGCCCACCCGCCGAGAGGCTGCATATACTCGCATTGTTGGCACCAAGGGGTTAACAAACTGATAAATCCAACGGTATGACTCCATAATGTTGTCTATCCTATATTACATTAGTATATAAGGCACTGTTGTAGGAAGCCCATAGCAGGAATCTTCAGCTTGATATGATAGATAAAACATAAGTGTTCCAGATTCAACATTTTAAGGGTTCATGCACACTGGATGCTCCTTAGATGCCTTTCTCCTGGCAGTAGAAAAACGCTGGACGCTGTGTACTGTCTTTAGCCACGTTTAGCAGTGTGGAGCGCTTGCCCATTAATTCATTTCATTGGCTAAGATAAATCATTTATTCTGTCCATTGAAATGAAGTGGCACTCAAGCGCGAAACGCACATAGTGTAAACACATGTTTAGACGTATATACATGCGTTTTTGTCATGTCTAGCGTTTTTCCACCAAAACTCTTCTTCTTCCTGAATGCGATTCTTCTGCATTCAGCAGAGGAGCATTTACTGCCTCTTTACGCTGCTTCTCCTACACTATGGTAAAAGCATAGGAATGCATGGACACCTAGGCTTTTATTGAGTTGTGTTCAGGGGCTTTGGAAAAAAATGTCAAAAGCTCCAAAAACTTGAGTTTAGGAGCTGCAGTGTTCATGAGGCTTTAGTCTATAAAGAAAGGTGTTATCGTTAAGGCTGGAGCATAGGGGACTATCATTTTAGCCATACACATTGCAATATTATAATACAGTTTTAGAAATGTAAAGCGGAGTTACAGCCTTTAAAAAAAAAACAAAAAAAAACACCCCCGCAATGGTCACACTTTCTATTATACATTCCGGCGAGGGATGGGCCAAACACCCCCCGGTTCGGTTCGCACCAGAACATCCGAACAGGCAAAACATTTGTGCGAACATTCGAACCCCATTAAAGTCTATGGGACCCAACATGAAAAATCAAAAGTGCTCATTTTAAAGGTTTATATGCAATGTTATTACCCTAAAAAGTGTATGTGGATCCAGGTCCTGCCCTAGGGGACATGTATCAATGAAAAAAAAGTTTTTAAATCGATCGTTTTTTCAGGAGCAGTGATTTTAATTAATGCTTAAAGTGAAACAATAAAAATGAAATATTCCTTTAAAACCACTTGCCGACCGCCGGACGTCCAAAGACGTCCTTGCCTTAAAGTGGTGATATCTGAATGATGCTGGCACCTACATGCATAATTCAGATATCATTTTAATCCACTGGCGATTCTCTGCACCATAGGAACAATCATATTAGCAGTTCAGCCTCTTGATTATTCTTATCGGCAACGGGAGGGGACGACCCCACCTCCCGTCGCCCTCCGGTGCTTCTCCCGGGCCACCGGTGCCATCGGCGGCCCGGAGAACAGATCCATTGCCACTGGAAGTTGAGCATAGAGATAGAATAGAATTTTTAAAGCGTCACCTATGGCGATTTTTAAGTACCAAAGTTTGGCGTCATTTCACGAGTGGGCACAATTTTAAAGCGTGACATGTTGGGTATCTATTTACTCGGTGTAACATCATCTTTCACAATATACAAAACAATTGGGCTAACTTTACTGTTCTGTTTTTTTTTTAATTCATAAAACTTTATTTTTCTCAAAAAAAAAACGCGTTTGAAAAATTTCCGCGCAAATACAGCGTGACATAAAAAGTTGCAATGACCTCCATTTTATTCTCTAAGATCTCTGCTAAAAATATATATATAATGTTTGGGGTTCTGAGTAATTTTCTAGCAAAAAAATTATGATTTTTACATGTAGGAGAGAAGTGTCAGAATTGGTCTGGTGGCGAAGTGGTTAAATAATGTGGGGGGGGGGGGTC
>BLSH010101080.1:1992199-2030424 GCA_018402905.1 Glandirana rugosa | reverse complement strand
GAGTGATGAAATGTAACATCGTTTCAAAGTAAAGAAGTCACAACAGTGTACTTTTCCATATTGTTTTATAAATGTTTTTACACTCCCCACATGAGTGAAAACACTATATGACATATATATGTATGTTTTCCGTTCCGCGTATCACTGGATGTATCCAGTCACAGGTATCCATTCGCCTTCCACCCTGTTCCCCACCTCGATCCCAACGGTGGACAGGTCCTAAGTGGGCCTGTCAGGCCCAAACCTTAGTACACAGGCCGAAAGTCCGGGGGAATTTTGGGTCTGTGTAATAAGTCTGGTCTGATGCCGAAGGGTCGTCCCAATTACCGACGTCAACACATTCGGTTCTGACAGCGAATGCGAGAGAAAGTGTAACGGGTTTCGGTCGTGATTATAGGGGGGGGAGGGGTTGTGTGTGTCTACCCTCTCCTCTCTCCCGAGTTAGATGAAGAAAAGGAGGACGGGGATGAGGAGACACAGACGGGTGTGAGGTTAGGGGCTACGACACGGAGTCTTTTCCTTTCACCCCCCGTCTTTAAATTTCAGGTCGTCGGAGTCTATGTAGACCTACTCTCCACGACTGACGGTTTCCCCGGGAGGGGGGGGATATTAGTGCTGGCTTTGGGCAATGTGAAAGAGAGCGTAAGCGACAGTCTTGGCTTACACAACTGCAGCCATTAACCCTGCTGGGAAGCCGTAGTCTGGTCTGAATAATGTGTCTGGGTTTTAAGGGGGCCTGAAAGCCGGACACATGATTCCAAACCCGGACTGTCCGGGTGAATCCTGGACAGGTGGCAACCCTAGCTCCACCCCTTGTCCCACCTTCCGCTTACCTATGGACACTGACCTATGTAGGTCACTATGCGCCTTGCCTTTTGTATGTATATATACAGTATATCACAAAAGTGAGTACACCCCTCACATTTTTGTAAATATTTTGTTATACCTTTTCATGTGACAACACTGAAGAAATGAAACTTTGCTACAATGTAAAGTAGTGAGTGTACAGCTTTTAGAACAGTGTAAATTTGCTGTCCCCTCAAAACAACTCAACACAGCCATTAACCTCCCTGGTGGTATGATTATGTCAGATTATTGCATCTCAAAGCAGTACCTTTTCGCATAGAAATTTGGCGTTTTATATTGTAGGCCTGTAATTCTTAGGAATAACTCACTTCAGACAAGAGTCTAGCAGACATCCCGGGTATGATAAAGTTTGAAATAACGAAATCATCAATTATAATATATATGAAAAAAATCTATAATATAATAACTAACTATAAATAACTATCAAAAATAATAATATAATTATAAAAAAAAATATTCAATAATGTGATCAAATCAAAAACACTTATATTTGCTCAGTTGCAGAATTGTTGCTGTCGTCACTTTCAGTGTCTGATGATAAATTTCCCCAAAAATCAGTATCACTCAATTCTGCAAATGATTCTTATTTACTATCGCTGTTTTCTAGCTGATCAAAAACCACTTTTGACGTAAAGGGACTCTTTTTGGATGCCATGGACATTCTCAAGTTTCCAGGCAGAAAGAATGGCATATATAATATAAAAGTGCATGCAGGGCACTGGGCAAAGCACTAGGGGCAAAAGGGATGTGAAATGATTTGATACAATAATGTAATCTTACAGATTACAGTGTACTGTATGTTTACTGTGTGTTTCAATCTTTGAATTTGCTGTTAGGCTCCGCTCCGCCCCCATGTGATGTGCTGCTCGCAGGGAACAAAGCCCGGAACCCAGAGGCATCAGGCGGAAGATACAGCCTGCGGACACAGCGGGGGACATCGCTGGATCCATGGGACAAGGTAAGTAACCCAGCTTGGATCCAGCGATGCAACCCCGAGTGTGGCTCGGGGTTACCGCTATTTGCAGTGAAAACATACCCCGAGCCACACTCGGGAATACCGTCAAGGAGGCTACAAAAGTGAGTACACCCCTAAGTGAAAATGTCCAAATTGGGCCCAATTAGCCATTTTCCCTCCCCGGTCTCATGTGACTCGTTAGTGTTACAAGGTCTCAGGTGTGAATGGGGAGCAGGTGTGTTAAGTTTGCTGTTATCGCTCTCACTCTCTCATACTGGTCACTGGAAGTTCAACATGGCCCCTCATGCCAAAGTACTCTCCGAGGATCTGAAAAAAATAATTGTTGCTCTACATAAAGATGACCTAGGCTATAAGAAGATTGCCAAGACCCTGAAACTGAGCTGCAGCACAGTGGCCAAGACCATACAGTGGTTTAACAGGACAGGTTCCACTCAGAGCAGGCCTCGCCATGGTTGACCAAAGAAGTTGAGTGCACGTGCTCAGCGTCCTATCCAGAGGTTGTCTTTGGGAAATAGATGTATGAGTGCTGCCAGCAATGCCGCAGAGGTTGAAGGGGTGGGGGGTCGGCCTGCTAGTGCTCAGATCATATGCCGCACACTGCATCAAATTGGTTTTCATGGCTGTCATCCCAGAAGGAAGCCTCTACTAAAGATGATGCACAAGAAAGCCTGCAAACTGTTTGCTGAAGACAAGCAGACTAAGATCATGGATTACTGGAACCATGTCCTGTGGTCTGATGAGACCAAGATAAACTTATTTGATTCAGATGGTGTCAAGCGTGTGTGGCAGCAACCAGTTGAGGAGTACAAAGACAAGTGTGTCTTGCCTACAGTCAACCATGGTGGAGGGAGTGTCATGGTCTGGGGCTGCATGAGTGCTGCTGGCACTGGGGAGCTACAGTTCATTGAGGGAACCATGAATGCCAACATGTACTGTGACATACTGAAGCAGAGCATGATCCCCTCCCTTCAGAGACTGGGCCGCAGGGCAGTATTCCAACATAATAACAACCCCAAACACACAAACACCAAGACGACCACTGCCTTGCTAAAGAAGCTGAGGGTAAAGGTGATGGACTGGCCAAGCATGTCTCCAGACCTAAACCCTACTGAGCATCTGTTGAGCATCCTCAAATGGATGGTGGAGAAGTGCAAGGTCTCTAACATCCACCAGCTCCGTGATGTCGTCATGGAGAAATGGAAGAGGACTCCAGTGGCAACCTGTGAAGCTCTGGTGAAGTCCATGCTCCATGCTGAAAAATAATGGTTGTTATAAAATTTTGCCTTTTTGAAAGAAGACATTCTAAGGTATTTAGTAAGAGGCATAACGAGTTTTTTGAAGTTGCATTTTTTTCTCACAATTCTTTGCAAAATAAAGATTTTTTTCTTTTTTCACAAAACTGTCATATTAACAGGTTATTTCTCACACACAGCATATGCATACCACAAATTACACCCCAAAATACATTCTACTACTCCTCCTGAGTATGACGATACCACATGTGTGAGACTTTTACACAGCCTGGCCACATACAGAGGCCCAACGTGTAGGGAGCACCATCAAGGGTTCTAGGAGCATAAATTACACATATAATTTCATGGCTACCTCTTGCACTTTTGAAGGTCCTGGAGCTCCTGGACAATGGAAACGCCCAAAAAATGACCCAATTTTGGAAAGTAAAAACTCCAACCTATATTCTAGGAGGCATAATGAGTCTTTTGAACGTGCCATTTTTTTCACAAGTTTTTGGAAAATGTGGAAAGAAAATGAAAGCGCATTTTTTATTTTACATTTTATTATTTTATTGTCCATTTATACAATATTTCTAACACACAGCATGTACATAGCATAATTACACCCCAAAATATATTCGGCTACTCCTCCTGAGTATGGCGATACCGCATGTGTGATACTTTTACACAGCCTGGCCACATACAGAAGCCCAACATGCAGGGAGCAGGTGTTCTAGGGGCATACATTTCAAATCTAATTTGACTACCTATTACACGTTTGTAAACCACTATAGTGGCACTGATAGGCACTGTAGTGGCACTGATCGGCACTGTAGTAGCACTGATGGGCACTGTAGTGGCATAGATGTGGCACGGATGAGAACTGATGTGGCATGGGTGAGCATGAATGAGACATAAATGACCCATGGATGGGGATGGATGAGCCATGGATGAGCATGAATGAGCCATGGATGGGGATGGATGAGCCGCTGATAAGGATGGATGAGCCATGGATGGGGATGGATGAGCCATGGATGAGCAAGAATGAGCTATGGATGGGGATGGATGAGCCATGGATGCGGATGGCTGAGCCATGAATGTGGATGGATGAGCCATGGATGGGGATGGATGAGCTATGGATGGGGATGAATGAGCCATGGATGGGGGTGGGTGAGCCATGGATGGGGATGGCTAAACTGTGGATGGGGATGGATGAGCCATGGATGTGGGTGGATGAGCCGTGGATGGGGATGGCTGAGCCATGAATGGGGATGGATGAGTCGTGGATGGGGATGGCTGAGCATGGATGGGGATGTCTGAGTATAGATGTGGATGGCTGAGCATGAATGAGGATGGCTGAGTATGAATGAGGATGGCTGAATATGGATGGGATGGCTGAGTATGGATGAGGATGGCTGAGCATGAATGAGGATGGCTGAGTATTGATGGAATGGCTTAGTGTGGATGGGGATGGCTGAACATGAATGAGGATGGCTGAGTATGAATGAGGATGGCTGAGTATGGATGGGATGGCTGAGCATGAATGAGGATGGCTGAGTATGAATGAGGATGACTGAGTATGGATAGGATGGCTGAGTATGGATAGGATGGCTGAGTATGGATGGGGATGGCTGAGTATGAATGAGGATGGCTGAGTATGAATGAGGATGGCTGAGTATGAATGGGTATGGATGGGGTTGACTGAGTATGGATGGGGAAGGCTAAGCATGAATGAGGATGGCTAAGTATGGATGGGATGGCTGAGTATGGATGGATGGATGAGTGCAGGACTGGGCACAGCGCTGTGGGCACTACAGATCCAGCCCACATTGATGCTGCACCCGATCTCTTCCCTCTCCTCTCACACTGTACCGATCGGTACAGAGAGGGGAAGAGATAAAGTGGGCATGCGCCGGATTGTTTACAACTGATCGGCCCATCATCAGACGGAGCGATCACGTGGTAAAGGGCCGCTGTCATCGACTCTTTATCATGATCCGTGATGCTCCGGACCCGAGGGTCACGGATATTCCCTGGTGTGCGCCCCAGCGGGCACACGGGAGCGCGATTCTGGGAGGACGTCATGGTATGCCCTCCCAGAGTTATCCAACCCCGCTGTAGCAGTCACTCGGCTATGGCCCGGTTGGCAAGTGGTTAAAGTGAATAACTCAACACCAAGTTTACTATATGGATCACTTATGTATCTAAGGCTTCTTGCACATGGGGCTGTCTAAATACAATGCATCCTTCTTGGTGTTTTAATGCTCCCAGGCGGGACAGGTGCAGCGTCCAGCCCCGCTACCTGCAGCCTGTCAATGTCTATGGCAGGCCGCGGCTGGATGGGGCATGGTACCCATGTTTATGGCCCTATGCCTTTAGTAGACATGTGCGATTCGTTAAATTACAAATGGAAATTCAGATGAAATTTTAATGAATCCACAATGAATTATAATGAAAATAACAAATTAATTCATATTTGTTTGTTTCAGTCATTTGCTACTTTAGAGGGTTTTGTAAGTTCGATAATATGTGTCATACTCTGTATTGTTATGATTGGCCATAGCCAAAGTTTCCAAACATCAAGGTTACAAGTAAGTTGCATCGACGTCGCAAGCGGAAGTCGCAAATAAGTTGCACACAGAAGTCACAAGCAAGTGGCAATGCAAAGTCGCACTGGAAACATAGCAAATGATTCTGAATCTTCCGAAATAACTCGATTTGGAACAACAAATATACAAAACAAATCCAATTACACAAAACAAATTCCAAAAACAAATCATTCTAACATAATGAATATGTCAAAACAAAATGATTGACTTAACAAATTAATTTGGAATGCAATTTTTTTTGGCATGCACATCTCTAGTGTTTAGGGATGAATGTCTGAAACACAGAAGATTGTATTGTGGGCATTTGCGTCTGAACAAATGGGGCCATATTTGTACCACTTGGTTCAGCGTCCAGCCCCATCCAAAAACAGCCTCCCATAGACTTTTACAGGCTGCAGGCAGTGGGGCTGGGCGCTGCACCTTTCTCTCCCAGGCACACAAATGCCAGACATGACGCACAGTAGCTAGACAGCCCTGTGGGCAAGGGGCCTTATCAGAGTCCATGTACAACAAACACTAGACCTGTGCCTTCAAGGGCTTTCTAGCTGCAGCTCCCCACCAAACATGAGTATCAAAGCCAGGTAACTAGCATTTTCATTAAGATCAGCAGTGACATAAGATTGACAGCTTTGCTTAAAGAAAAAACAAAACTTAGAAAAAACAGAAAATATGGTTTCAGCGTGTTTCTCCAAAATCTCCAGTGTAAAATAAAACTGATGTACGTCTGTTGTGAGATTATTGCTCCTTAACTTGTCTTGAATGTTGCACTTCATTGTCCTAACCGTTTTCTGCACAGTAGGAAACTAGATTTAAGGAACTGCAAGTATTTTACATTTTCTATGAAGCATCCTGCGTCACTTTGACATGCAGGTGCAATCCAGAGACATAGGGGAAAGGTGAAATGCATTTATGTAGCATAGCAAAAGGCGAAGCAACATTTCAGCCACTGTTAATACCTAAATATGAAGCAAACTTTATTTAATTCTTCATTTAAATTTTAAAATATAACAAATCCTATTTCTGACTCTAGGGGGCAGCATTGCACATCATGGAACATACAGTAGACTCATATTATAGTATATATTATATTGCTAGTGTTAACGTTGCCACTGCCAGAAAAGAAAATAAAGTTTACAAGAGTTATAAAGGACACATCTTACCTACATATTTTTTTAATTGCATCCATTCCTTTCTTTTAATGGTGTTCCCCATGCAAAGTGGATGCTTTCTCTAAAAAGTGATTGGGGCCATGTATTAATGCTATTGCAGTGCAAAGCAATGCTAAACAGGAGCAATGAGAGAGATAATAGACATGCTTATTATAACACTGCAGGTATATTTATTATAACATTGCAGGCATATTTATTATAACACTGCAGGCATATTTATTATAACACTGCAGGCATATTTATTATAACACTGCAGGCATATTTATTATAACATTGCAGCTCTGCTGTTTTAAAGTAGCACTGCAACAGAATAAAACCTACCCCTGACCATTTCTAAATTATGTGTCTTTGTTAGGCCCCTTTCACACTGGGGCGCTTTACGGGCGTTATTGAGCTAAAAATAGCACCTGTAAAGCGCCTCTCCATTAAACCCAGTGTGTCCTTTTCACACTGGGGCGGCGCGCTTGTGGGAGATAAAACAAACTCCTGCCAGCATCATTTTTGGGGTGGTGAAGGAGAGGTGTATACACTGTTCTTCCACCGCCCCTGCCATTGGAATGAATGTCCAGCGCTCCCGAAGCTGCTGTACACAGCTTCGGAAGCACCGAGCGCCGGAACTTTTAACCCCTGTTAAAAGTGCCCCACAGCCGCCCACTAAATTAGCGGTGGTTTACCAATGACATTCGGGCGGTTCCAGTGTGAAAGGGTCCTTAGTGAGATCTGTCTCTTCTCCAGTGTTGCAGACTTATGCAAACCTATCTCAGTTAGCTTCTTACAATTGCAAGCACAGAGGTGACACAAATACAAAAAAAAAACCCTGCATGTGAACTGAGAAGCTCCTGATCTGCATCTAATTATTTGCTACTTTGCATGATCCATGTCCTCTTGAGATTCACAGTTTTCATAACTACAATTGTACTTCTAAGCCACTGGTGGTCAGGGCCGGCTCTACCACTAGGCGGAGTAGGCGGCCGCCTAGGGCGCACTGCCGCCTAGCGTGCCTGGCCACTGTTGATCTGTCACTGGCTGCTCTGCATGCATCGGCATGTCATCACGGGAGAGCCGTGGCTGGCAGCTCCACCCCCTGAGGCTGTATTTGATGGGCACAGGTGAGGCTGTATTGATTGGCGTCGGTGAAGCTGTATTTGATGGGCACAGGTGAGGCTGTATTGATTGGCGCTGGTGAGGCTGTGTTTGATGGGCACAGGTGAGGCTGTATTGATTGGCGCTGGTGAAACTGTATTTGATGGGCACAGGTGAGGCTATATGGATTGGCGCTGGTGAGGCTGTATTTGATGGGTGCAGGTCAGGCTGCATTTGATGGGCGCAGGTCAGGCTGCATTTGATGGGCGCAGGTCAGGCTGCATTTGATGGGCGCAGGTAAGGCTGAGCCAGAAGGGGGGGGCAAAATGAGGTTTCGCCTAGGGTGTCAAAAATCCTTGCACCAGCCCTGCTGGTGGTCAGCTCACAAGGCATAAAAAGGTCTCAACTGAGCCACTTTTATTACCTAAGGCCCACACATATTATGTGTAACGCTACAAAACACTATCAGAGATTGCGGATACATTGGTGAAATTGCTACAACTAAGTATTTTCCAAGTGAAATGCGTCAGTCAGGGTGACACCTGCTCTAAGGAGTCTCAGTTCTGTTTCCTGATTCATGCCTGAGCTCTTTCTGTGTTGTCTAATACACGAGCATTAGTAATACTACATTTCCATAGTTACAGAAAGTAAAGGCTGCAGTCATTACTTTTATTAAAATCTGTTCGGTCCTATTTAATTTCTATTCAAGCATTAAAATATTTACAATTCTAAGGTAGAAATATAAGCACTTCAATAAAGCCTCCATTCACCTCTGCAGCTGTAGGCATTGTAGAGCAATTCACCTTCAAAACTTACAACAGAATTACTGAAATGACAGCTCCAAATCCCTAAGGTTAGGTTGCATGCACCTTTGGTTGCCATGCATCGTGTTGGGCTGCAATGCACATGCAGTAGCAAGGTGCATTGCCGTACCATTAAAGTATACATTTTTGCCTTAAAGCTTTATTTAGACGTGTGATTGGGGGGCAGCAAAAATGCATGGTTGAGCTGCATTTTTGCCTCCAGCCAACAGCCCCCCCCCCCCCCCCACTGCCCCTTAAGCTGCAATAGGCAACAGACAGGGCTGTTTATATGGTGTGGTTATGATGCTTCGCTTTGCACCCTCAGCAAAGTTTACCCGACATGTAGCAATCAGCGGGCACCGAACGTTACACTCTAAAGCAAATGGGGAAGCGAAGCACATGCCCCACAACCATGGACTTTAGAGGAAAGGGAGATTTTGATGCATGCCCAAATCTACCCTTAGTTACACTTTAAAGTAAACTTTTTTTTTAAATATAGAGTGGAGAGGGATTAGAACACCTGTTTTTTTATTTTTATTGTTGTCTGTGACCCCATTGGGTAGAATCACCTTTCTTTTTGTCCTGGTGAAAGTGAAAATGAAAGAAAATCTCAAATTTTGACCATTCACCAGAACAAGAATAGAAGGGAAATCTGGTGACCATGGATTTCCGTCACATATGACATATGTCCATCATGTCCATGACATGTCTGTCACACGTTATACTTACAGTACCTGCTCTGTGTAATGGTTTTGCACAGGGCAACCTCTATCCTCTTCTTTTTGGGTCCCCCGCTGGCAGTCCTGGCTCCTCACCCTGCTGAGTGCCCCTAATAGCAAGCCTCTTGCTATGGGGGCATTCGAGCAGGCTCACTCCCGAGTCACGTTCCTGTAAATGGACATTGTCCATTCACACACAGACCGTGGCTCGGCCCCACCCTCTCTCCTCATTGGCTCACTGGCTTTGATTGACAGCAGCGGGAGCCAATGGTTCCCGCTGCTGTGGAAGACAATGAAGAGAGACCCAGGAGAGCTGCTGCTCTCATGCACATCGCTGGATTGAGATTGGGCTCAGGTAAGTATAAGGGGGGGGAGCTGCACCCAGAAGGTTTTTTTTTACCTTAATGCATAGAATGCATTAAGGTATAACACCTTCTGCTTGTAGACCCACTTTAAAAATGAATGGCACCTACAAGCAAAAGAGATGGAACACAAATATGCAGTTCTGGCAGTGCACAGATGTGAACACACCCTAAGCCTTGGTTCACACTGATGTGATGCAGGAAACACACACGATTCCCTGCGCTTCCCTACATTGCATCGCACTGCATAGCAATCACACAGCTTCCATGTGATCTGCTGCAGGTGTCAATGTTAGATTAATTATACCATGAAACAGATTGCAAAACGCAGTCCGATTGCCCGAATCACATCGCATTAGTGTGAACACCCATGCGATGCGATTCAGGTGTGGGGGAAAAAGGGTCTTTGCACCATTTTGGTGTGGATGTGATGCGATTTGAGCCAAACAGTAAATTATATATTTACTAGCCCCTTCCACTGCTCTCCATCATGAAACATCCCCTGCAGTAGCCAGGAGAGGAGGGAAGCCAGTAGCACTGAGGGGCAAGGAGGTCAACATGGAGGGAAGCCCGAGAAGTAGTGGGAATAGGCGCGGCACGTAGTTATTAGGGTGTTCCCACACCCCCTGTGCATGCCTATGGTCTTTATGGCAGAAGAAACTTGCCAGCCATCAACCCAGTAAACAAACAGCAGCTAGAAACTGACTGAAACCTGACTTTAGAGTCACCTTTGTGGTCAAGGAGGATCTTTGAGGATGAATTATTTCACAGTACATGCAGCTACAGAGGTCAGGGATGGCTTGTTTTCAATTAAAGCTCTTATGCTGTTTGTCAAGAAAATATCAATATTTTAATGACTACAGTCAGGTCACAGGTGCACTTTAACCACTTGCTTACTGGGCACTTAAACCCCCCTCCTGCCCGGACCAATTTCCAGTTTTCAGCGCTGTCACTCTTTGAATGACAATTGCGCCGTCATGCGGCATTGTACCCAAACAAAATTGACATCCTTTTTTTCCTACAAATAGAGCTTTCTTTTGGTGGTATTTGATCACCTCTGCGGTTTTTATTTTTTGCGCTATAAACAAACAAAGAGCGACAATTTTGAAAAAAGAGCAATATTTTTAACTTTTTGCTATAGTACATATCTAAAAAAAAATGTATTCATTACTTTAGACCAATATATATTCTTCTACATATTTTTGGTAAAAAAAAATGCAATAAGCGTATTTTTATTGGGTTGCGCAAAAGTTATAGCGCCTACAAACTATGAACATTGCTTTATGGCATTTTTATTATTTTTTTATTTTATTGGTAATGGCGGCGATCTGTGATTTTTATTGGGACTGCGATATAGCGGCGGACATGTCTGACGTTTTTGACACTTTTTTGGGACCAATGACATTTATACAGTGATCAGATCTAAAAATAGACACTGATTACTGTATAAATGTCATTGGCAGGGAAGGGGTTAGGGCGATCTAGGGGTTAACTGTGTACCCTGTGTGTGTTCTAACTGTATGGGGGCTGGCAGGGGCATAACAGATCTCACTGATCTCGATCCCAGGGAACAGTAGATCTGTCATGCCCCCCCCCCCCACAGAGCGGGGAAACGCTGTGTTTACATCGGCAGTTCCCCGTTCTGGCTCTCTGTGACCAGATCGCGGGTCTCCGGCAGACATCGAGTCCGCCCGACCCGCGTGCATGCTCATGTGGCGTGCGGCGGCGAGAGCGTGCCTGGATCGCACAAAAGGGGAGGACTTCTATTGACGGCCTCCCGGCAATTCAGATCCGCGCTGTAGCCATCAATGGGCTATAGCGCAGATCTGAAGTGGTTAAGCATCCAGTTCAGGCCAATCACATTCAACCTAATCTGAATTGACTGCAGGTCTGGTATGCAGGGGGTGATGGAAATGTAATTGACTTTGTTGACATCATCGCATTTAACCAAAAAATAGCAAAATGGCACCGAAATCTGTTACATTTTATGAACAATTCAGGGAAGTGAAAATGATTGATTTTGCTAGCCCTAATGGCATGATCATCATTATAATGTCCACTTCTTGTCCAAAGAGCTGGCAGGAGGTAGGATAGTGAGTGACAGGGCGTGAAATTCAGCAGTAAAGTCTCACTTGTCCCCCACCATACACCCTCAGAATCCAAAGAACATAACGAAGGTTGGAGAATCATCAGGATGTGTTTCCTGATATAGAATCATTGGGTAAAACATTTCCTATATACATGCTTGAGCTGTGTGCTGGGAGCTGTCCAAGGTATCTCTGTTCTGCCTGACATATTTAACTGTCGGATGTTATATTCGCTTCCCTCACTGAGTGCACGCCATCTCTTGTCAGCTCTGCTCACCATTTCCCATTGAGCTGTGAGTCTAAAGGGGTTTTGATTTTGCTATTCTACAAAATTTTTGTGCCATTTGCAACTTTAGCACATTGCTATTTGCACTTCCCTCTTAAATATTTATGAACTATATATCACTTTAAATATGGAGTGAAATATTGAAGAGCATGCAGGTCCCAGCACATACTCTGGGGGTTGTCAGTATTTATTTAATTCCGCCGTATGAGCTGACAGTTTAGTTGTAGCCTGTTTACCGCATAACGCCAGGTTTCTGCGTGTCTTAGGCTTTCCTAGGGATGTCTGATCTAGTAGCTGACTGGGCATTAACTAATCTTACATTACATACGGGTTCTTCTACACAAGTAATCCAATTAATTAACCACTTCAACCGCGGAAGGATTTCCCCGTGAATGACTAGAGCACTTGTTGCGATTCGTTACTGCGTCGCTTTAACTGACAATTGCACAGTCGTGCGACGTTGTACCCAAATTAAATTGGCGTCTTTTTCCCCCCACAAATAGAGCTCTTTTTTGGTGGTATTTGATCACCTCTGCGTCACTTCTGTTCACTGCTATAAACAAAAAAACAGCGACAATTTTGAAAAAAAAATATATTTTTTACTTTTTTGCTATAATACATGTAAAAAAAAAAAAATATATAAAAATACAAATTTGTTCATCAGTTTTGGCCGATGTATATTCTTCTACATATTTGTGGTAGAAAAAAGATGCAATTGGCGGATATTGATTGGTTTGCGCAAAAGTTGCCGCGTTTACAAATCATGAGAATTAATTTATGCCGTTTTTACAATTTTTTTTTTCTACTAGTAATGGCAGCGATCTGCGATTTTTAACGAGACTGCACTATTGCAGCGGACACTTTTTTGGCCATTAACATTTATTCGGCGGCAGATCTAAAAAAAACCCCACTGATTACCGTATAAATGTCACTGGCAGTGAAGGGGTTACCCTGCAGGGGCAATCAAGGGGTTAACTGTGTTCCCTGTGTGTATTCTAACTGTATGGGGGCTGGGCTGCCAGGGGCATAACAGGTCTAACTGATCCCGAGTACAGGGATCAGTAGATCACTGTCATGTCGCCTGTCAGAATGGGGAACAGCCGTGTTTACACTGGCGGTTCCCCGTTCTTCCTCTGTAACAGGCGATCGTGGGTCATCAAGTCCGCCTGACTTGCGGGCATGCTCACAGAGCGTGCTCGCCCGCAAATAGCGCATGTGCGAATCGCCGCTTGTAAACGGTGATTCGCATTAACGAGCCACACTGCCGCAGTAAATGTACGTGACATGTCCGGGAAGGGGTTAACAATGACTGCTCCTACTAATTTAAAGTTTATTTACACCTTTTTTGTTATATGCTCCTCGTTCACACAGTGGGGGAGATTTACTAAAGCTGCAGCGTGACACATCTGGTTCAGCTCTGCATAGAAACCAATCAGCTTCCAAGTTTCATTGCCGAAGCTTAATTGAACAAGCTAAAGTTAGAAGCTGATTGGTTACCATGCACAGCTGCACCAGATTCTGTGTGCACCAGTTTTAGTAAATCTCCTGCAGTATATCTAGAAGTAATTAAAAAAAATCTTACCTTTGTAGTTGCTTTTTTGGAGCACGTTTATACATGAGCCTCTTTAGAGAGCTTCTGTTTTTAGAATAGCTTGCAATGTACAACTAGGGGGCAGATGAGAGGCAGTTAAAAGGGACAGAGAAAGTGCATTATTATACAATTGAGGAGATTTACTAAAACTGGAGCACTCGGAATCTGGTGCAGCTGTGCAATAAAACCTGGAAGCTGATTGGTTTCTTTGCACAGCTGCACCAGATGTAGTAAATCCCCCCAATGTATCACCCAAGCCTCAAAATCTTTAAACTTTTGTTAGGACATACAGGGGTTGATTTACAAAAACTGGAGAGTGCAAAACCTGGTGCAGCTCTGCATAGAAGCCAATCAGCTTCCAGGTTAATTTGTCAAAGCTTAATTAAACAAGCTGCAGTTAGAAGCTGATTGGCTTCCATGCACAGCTGCACCAGATTCTGCATTCTCCAGTTTTAGTAAATCAGCCCCACAGTGACAGAAAGACGGTTGGGTTGAACCATATTGCTGAAGCAGGGGACCAGGTATCCAACGCTGCTAGAACTGTGTCACATGCTGGAGACTCTTAGGGCTCTTTCACACGCATGGATCGTTCACCTGAATGGACGCTCCATTATTCTCTATGGAGCGACGGATGTCAACGGTGACATGTCCGCTGACACCCGATCCGCTCCGATCCGCCAGAAACAGATGGACGGGAACCCTATTTTCCGTCCGTCTGGCGGATCGGATCGGATGAACACGGATAGACGGTCCGTGTTCATCCGATCCTCCATAGAGGAGAATGGAGCTGTGACAGGTAAGTGCAGAGACGGTCCTGTCATCCGCCGGCTCAGCGGGGATCAACGGATGGATCCCCGCTGAGCAGAGGAGCCCGTCAACACAGGCTCCGCTTGTGTGAAAGGGGTTTTAAAGCGGAGTTCCACCCAAAAATGGAACTTCCGCTTTAAGCATTCCTCGCCCCCTTACATGCCACATTTGGCATGTAATTTTTTTTGGGGGGGGGAGTGTGTCCCCAGGTTTCAGAGGGACTTCCTGTCCCTCTTCCACCTTCCGCCTCGGGGCCGCCTAGGTGACTCCTCCTCTCCTCCTAGGTGGCCCCTCCCTCCTGGCAATCTTCTGGGACACGTCACAGGTCCCATAAGATTGCCTGGCCACTAGGAATGCGCATCTCGTGCATGCGCAGTGGGTGCCCGGCCGTGAAGCCTGGCCGGGTGCCCACACTAGGAATGGCGGGGCCGTCGGGAGGAGGGGGGAGACAAGCGAGGCTTCGGGAGCAGCCGTCGCTGGACCGGGAGACAGGTAAGCTGATTGGCTACCATGCACAGCTGCACCCGATTTTGCACTGTCCAGTTCTAATAAAGCAAGTCCTATGTGTAAAATCAACCCCACAGTGTTCATGTCTAGTTTACAACTGATAACAAAATGTGCCAGCACAGTACAGACAGAGTTAATTATGGTAAACATAACTCCCCAGCCCCCTACTTAAAGCAAACCTTTAATCAAAGGTTAAAGTACCATTTGTCCTCCTCCCTATCCCCATCCCAACACGTTTTATTTATTTATTTTTAATGGGAAGCAGGTAACTTTGGCATTGCTTGTCCAGCCACCCCTCCCTTTCCCAAAGCCTCTTGGGACACCTCACATGTTCCAGGAGACTGCAGGACCAGTGAGCTGGCTGGTATTCCTTAAAAAGTCCCAGCTGATTTACAAATCCAAGATGGTGGGGTGCTGGGGCCCCACAGCACCTGTGGGACCTGGCTGGGGACCCGGAGAAGAGTCAGCTATGGGAAGACAGCGCTGGACTCCATGGACCGGTTAGTAGTATAGTAGTATTTGCATCTACAGATTTTATTTTATTTTTTTAAATAGCTGAAGATCCTTTTAATATTACACAGCAGGGGAAAGCTAGGTAGCAATTTCAGCACATAAAAAGGGAAGTAGCAGCTTTAATATTTTTTTAAGTTATACTTTGTGAATATGTACCAAATAAGCATGAGCTTGGGCTTAGCTGCCAGTGCTGACCCAATTGGCTGAGGCCAAGGCATTTAACACCTTGCGTTGTGACATCAATGTCCTAATATAGCCACATGGACTGAACCCAAGCTCATTCCTAGGAACAAATAAAAAGTACATTTCATCCCCATTTGGCTGCAAAAAGGCAAATACACTTTAAACACTTGGGCTCTGGAAGGTTTTACCCCCTTCTTGACCAGGCCATTTTTATTTTTATTTTGCTATTTAGCACTAACTAGTAATTGTGCGATCATGCAACGCTGTATCCAAACAAAATTTATGTCATTATTTTGATTACCACTTGGTTTTTTATTATATACATTTTTTTCTATAAAACATATCTATCCAAAATAAATTTAGGCCAAAATGCATTCTGCTACATGCCTTCGGTGAAAAGAAAATCCCAATAAGTGTATATTGAGTTGGTTTGTGTAAAGGTTATAGCATCTACAAACTATGGGATACTGTATACTGTATAAACTGGAAATTGTATTTAATTATTTATTTTTTATACTAGTAATGCGACAGGAAATCTGACACTAACTGACGATGGGAAGTGTGTGCCTAACAAGTATTAATGTGTGTATTATGTGCTGCTTTTTACTAAAAATAGTAGAAACAAAGAGATTGGTCCCTCTGTACAGAGCCCTGTGTTGTCAACACAGGGCTCTGGGCTGTGATTGAACACAGCCGGTCATCAGATCCTGGACATGAATCATTGGCTGGGACCTGTTGACAAAAGGGCAGTGGGCAGAGGCGCATGTGCCCTGAACCCAGAAACAGGCAGCCATGTACAGGTGTACGATGTGAACAGTACCATTCAAGTGGGCAGTCCTAAAGAGGTTAAAGTGATTGTAAACGATCACCTTGTAAAACAACCCATTTGGTTTAAAATAGAAATCAAAGGAAAACATTTTTTTGTATGCATATTAATTGTGAGTAACATGGTTAAGGAACGTTTTGCAATACAAGCAGTTTTCTTTTAAAAATTCTGACTCGGTTTGCGAGTTCTGTCTCAAATAACGAGCAGAATTAAGCCACTGTGCATGCAATACCGCATGTAGCCAGAGGTGCGGGGGCAGTGGTGAGCCTTGGAGACGCCCGGAAACATTCGGAAATACTTGGAAATACTAAGTGTAAAAAGTTCCTGAGCATTTCCAAATGTTTCCGGCTGTTTCAGAGCCTCACCAGTGCCACCACACCTCTGGCCACATACAGCATTGCATTCACCAGGCGCCCCCGGACCTCTGGCCACATACGGCATTGCATTCACCAGGCACCCCCGGACCTCTGGCCACATACAGTACTGCATTGACACGCAGTGGTGTGGAATGAATTAACTGAGTTTCCATTGTTTCCTATGGGGAAACCTACTATACGAGTGCTTTGGATTACAAGCATTCTCCTGGAATGGATTCTGCTCATAATTCAAGGTTCCACTGTAACTTTTTTTCCCCTTTTTTTTATAAGTGATCACATTCCCTCTGTCCTCAGCTGCATAAGAGCTGGGGGGAGGAGAAGCAGTAGCACGCTGAGCTTCCCAGTGAATGGTTGTACAGCCGGGGCTTGTCAGGTGGAGGAGAGCACAGCTAGAGCACTGACCACCTTGTGCTCTCCTGGTTAGTGTGGTCAGTTTTTAATAGGAAAGCAGACAGACTAGCAAACACCAAGGATTTCACAAAAAAGGAGTCATTTCTGAATGTATCCCATTTCCGAGCCTCACCAGCATCACCACACCTCTGGTCACATATGGTATTGCATACACCAGGCGCCCCCAGACCTCTGGCCACATGCAGTACTGCATTGACAAGCAGTGCTATGGAAATAATTAACTGAGTTTCCATTGTTTCCTATGGGGAAACATGCTTTGATATACGAGTGCTTTGGATTACAAGCATTCTCCTGGAACGGATTATGCTCATAATCCAAGGTTCCACTGTAACTTTTTTCCCCTTTTTTATAAGTGATCACATTCCCTCTGTTCTCAGCTGCATAAGAGCTGGGGGAGGAGAAGCAGTATCATGCTGAGCTTCCCAGGGAATGGCTGTGCAGTGGCGGCTTGTCAGGACAAGTCTGATCATTGGAAGAGAGCACAGCTAGAGCACTGATCACGTTGTGCTCTCCTGCTTAGTGTGGTCAGTTTTTAACAGGAAAGCAGAGAGACTAGCAAACACCAGAGATTTCACATAAAGGAAGCAATACAATGAGAACAGGAGAGTTCTATAAGGCTCCATTCATTTCAATAGGCTGCCCTACCTGCAGAAGCCCTGGGAAGTCATCGGCTCTTTTTCTTAAAATTGCGCTGCACTGAGCTGGTGATGCTGCACTATGTTGTTTGGCGCAAAGCAAACATGCACTGCAGGTGCCGATGTGCAGTGGTGCTATTAACCACTTCAGCCCCGGAAGGATTTCACACTTTAGGACCAGAGCACTTTTTGCGATTCAGCACTGCGTTGCTTTAACTGACAATTGCACGGTCGTGCGAAGTTGTACCCAAACAAAATTTGCGTCCTTTTTTTCCCATAAATAGAGCTTTTTTTTGGTGGTATTTGATCACCGCTGCGTCATTTCTGATCGCCGCTATAAACAAAAGAAGAGCGACAATTTTGCAAAAAACACCAAATTTCTTACTTTTTTCTAAAATACAAATCCAAAAAAAAAAACGGTTTTGGCCGATTTATATTCTTCCTCATATCTGTGATAAAAAAAAAATCGCAATCGGCGTTTATTGATTGGTTTGCGCAAAAGTTGCCGCGTTTATGGATGATGAGAATTAATTTCTGGGGTTTTTATTTATTTATTTATTTTTTACTAGTAATGGCGGCGATCTGCGATTTTTAGCGGTACTGCGATATTGCAGCGGACATGTCGGACTATTTTGACACTTTTTTGGGACTATTGGCATTAATACAGCGATCAGTGCTATAAAAATGCATTGATTACTGTGTAAATGCCATTGGCAGTGAAGGGGTTAACCTGGGGGGGGCGCTCTAAGGGTTAACTGTGTTCCCTGGGCGTGTTCTAACTGTGTTAGTGTTTGACTGGCAGGGAAAGGGGCGTGATCACAGCTTCCATATAGAGGAAGGCTGTGATGACTCCATTCCCCCTCTAACAAAACGGAGATCTGTGTTTACTTACACGGACCGCCGTACTTTCACTCCGGGGGGGGGGGGGGGCATCGCGGGTAGCCAGCGGAGATCGAGTCCGCCCTGCCCGCTCCCTGCCCCCCCGAACACAGTGAGCGCGCGAGCGCACCTCTGGCGGCGAGGGCGTGCTCACAGTGCACGATCTCGCAGCCGCCGTCATATGATATCGAGCCACCTTGTCGCCGTCAACCTGCGGTTGGCGGTCGGCAAGTGGTTAAGCATAAAAATGCAGTGCGCGTTCCCCAGCAGCAGAGGTGTGATCCTCGCCTAAAGCATACCTCCCAACTTTTTGAGACGGGAACGAGGGACACCTATTAGCAAAAGTATGCAGGCATAAGACACACCCCCTGCCACGTCCCCTTAAAGGAGAATTCTAAAAAAATCTATATTAGTTAAGCCTGCTGCTTTAAGTGCTTCTTTTTGACCACTACTATTCCTTTATATTGGCTTTTGAAATTTACAAATGCAGCAGTTTAGAAATCAGATGAAAGGTTTAGCACTGGGAAACATTTTTTGAAAGATAAATAATGCATTTTATATACAACTATATAGATCAGAGCAAAATGAGGGACAAACGAGGAGGAAAGAGGGACAGAGGGACTTTGTTCCAAATCAGGCACAGTCCCTCATAATCAAGGACAGTTGGGAGCTATGCCTAAAGTATCAGTACACAGATCAAATGCAAGAAAACCCTCCAAGAAAACACAGAAATATAAATTAATGTTTAATGCGGCACAGTGGTTTAGTGGATAGCACTTTCACCTGGCAGCAAAAGGGTCGCTGGCTCGAATCCCAACCACGACACTACCTGCCTGGAGTTTGCATGTCCTCCCTGTGCCTGCGTGGGTTTCCTCCGGGTACTCCGGTTTCCTCCCACACTCCTAAGTTAATTGGCTCCTGTCTAAATTGGCCCTAGTATATGTATGAATGTAAGTTAGGGACCTTAGATTGTAAGCTCCTTGAGGGTAGGGGCTGATGTGAATGTACAATGTATATGTAAAGCGCTTCATGAATTGACCACACTATATAAGTACCTAAAATAAATAAATGATGCCATGAACTAAACAGTCTTACATTTTTATAGGAAAGTTTGCCTATGCAGCTTAATAAGCACAATTGAGAATTTTCATAACTGCAAATTTGGTAACTTTGGTAATCAAGCATTCCGCTCATCATTACGATTTATATATCTTAAAAGACTGATGATTTTGGAGGACAAGGCTACAGAAGGATTTGGGCATTCCCTCTATATTGGGAAGCTAGGCTAATAAATGTCACACCTTTGCATTTGTCCATCTGCCCTGGTAAGTCAGTATGATGCCAATGAAGTTCTATGTGGTTACTCTGTTTCTTCCTGGCACGGGAAGTGTTACCCAGCACAGGGGTGACATCAGCAGCCTTTTGCTAAGCTGAGCATGAAATTGCAGGGAGTGATGAGGAAATCCCGGAGGAGCACAAGGCAGCCCTTCCTGCTGGGACTCCACATGGAGCAGCGCTGGCCTGTTTGGTCTGAGACTGAGCAATGCTGGCGCCAGCCTAATGGGCAGGTGTCTACTGCATGTAGGGCATTCAACCTCTTCAGTGCCACATGGAGCGGCAACCTCCTGTGCCAGCCCTGTACAAATCACACACCTGAATTAAAGAGTTTATTTCTGGCGTACAGTTATAAATATTCTAATATGGCACATTTACATATCACATGAATGACTGCACCTATAAACTACCCGGAGCCAATTTAAGGAGCGCTCCTCAAGACCAAAAACAAAGACAGCAAGAGACTTGTATATTATTACATTTAAGCCGATGTCAAGTCAGAAAAAAAAATGAAGGACTAGTGTGATCATGTTATAAAGCAATGCATGGAGATTTTATAGTAAATAAAAAAACCTTAGGCCTCATGCACACAGGGCAATAAAAATGCCACTTTTAGAGGCGTTTTACCGTTTTTTTTCTCTTCCTCTAAATGCCCCTCTATGTTGGCCAAGGGGGTAATCTACTAAAGGTAAAAAGATTGTGCACTCTGCACGTGCAGTTGCTCCAGAGCTTAGTGAATGAGCAGAGGCTCCGCTGACTTACATCATCCAATCACGTGCAAGCAAAAATGCTGTTTTTTTATTTTCCTTGCATGTGATTGGGTATTCTTTGCAAAGTGAAGCTTTACCTCATTTACTAAGCTCTGGAGCAACGGCACTTTGCAAAGTTCACAATCTATTTGCCTTTAGTAAATCAACCCCAATGGGCTTGATATACTAAAGGCAAATAGTCTGTGCACTTTGCAAAGTGCACTCCGCAAGAGCGGTTGCTCCAAAGCTTTGTAAAGGAGTTAAGGCTTCACTTTGCAAAGAATACCCAATCACATGCAAGGACAATAAAAAACAGCATTTTTGCTTGCACATGATTGGATGATGGAAGTCAGTAGAGCCCCCACTCATTTACTAAGCTCTGGAGCAACTTTGGAAAGTGTACACTTTATATGCCTTTAGTAAATCAACCCCATAGTGTCCATATCTACATAGGCATTTACAGGCTGGGGCATTCAGAGGCAGGAAAAAACCCCACTGGCAACAAGTGCAGGATGGGAGCATTTTGCCTAAAAAAATAACGGACGTATCTAAACGTGGTTTAGCGCTAGGTACGTTTAGTGCTTGGGTGTTCATTCATTCCAATGGCCAGAATAAATGTATTATTTATTAAATATCAATTAATAAATGTGTATTTATTTAAAGTGGTTTTAAAGGCTCAAGGTTTTTCACCTTTGTGCACTCTATGCATGAAGGTAAAAAAACCTTCTGTGTGCAGCAGACCCCCTCCCCCCAATACCCCCCAGAGCCCCCTCTGGATCCAGCATTGTGCACGAGAGCAGAGCTTCTCCCAGTTCTCTTATTCCTCATTGGCTGAGACAACAGCGGTAACTATTGGCTCCTGCTACTATTGCTTCACAGCCAGTGAGCCAATGAGGAGAGGGCAGGGGACTGTGTGTGATGTATAGAGCGGGGCTCGGGAACGAGCATCCACCAGTGCCCCCATAGCAAGTGGCTTGCTATTGGGGGCATTAGCTGAAGAGGAGGAGCCAGGAGCGCAGTCAGGGGAACCAAAAATAAGAGGATCGGGGCTGCTCTGTGCAAAACCACAGCACAGAGCAGGCATGTATAACATGTTTGTTATTATAAAAAAAATTAACCTTTAATGACACTTTAAGGTATGCTGCTTTAGATTGGTTCACTTTATGTTGGCCAATTACAACCATTGCACTAAGGCATTCATTTAAACAGGATACGCCACCTATAAAGGTCCATTTGTAGGTGGGCGATCAGGAGGTGGTAAAAAAACAGATCAACCCATTGTTTTTACTGCCCTCCCAGCCACCTGTGTGAAAGAAGCCTCCTATATGTTGGGTTGCCCGTCCACTGAGGGGAGGAGGAATTCAACTGGCGGAAGTTCCACTTCATCATTTCACGTTTGTACCTTGCTTTCAGATAAAAGTGGTCCCTGTGGAGGATTTGCCACGAGGCCACTTTTATCGGGGGCGGGAGAGGTGCCCCCCCCGCTGCTTTCTGGTTGTCGGTAGTGGTGGAGACGACCCAATCCTCTCCCCTCAATGCCTGGATGCCCATAGCAATGAAGGGTGGAAGCGACGTCAAACGTCGCTTCCGCCCAATGCTCTTTAACTTGTAAACACCGAATCTCAGAAAGAGGCTCGGTCCTTAAATTTCCTGATTTGCCACAAAATGACACATCAGTCAATTCTATGCACTGCAGCTTGTTGTGTATGTTTTCTATGTGAGCTTCCATTGCGCCTGTGTTTTTTCTATACATATTGACAGTTATGGTGAGAATGAGCCCTAAGACTAGGTTCACATCTATGCACGTGCAGTTGATGCATTTTTGCAGCATAGTTTACATTTTTTTCATTCATGTTTTTCATACTTTTTTTTTTTTGGAAAGTGTTGATGTGGCCAGGAGGAGGTGCTTATAGTCAAGCAGAAAAAAGTCCCAGCACCTTTCCAAAAATGCATTGCAGAAAACTACTACTAGATTTGAACAGGACCCATAGGACATAATGTTAAATGGATTGTAGTGCATTTCAGTGGATCTGGAAAGGCACTAAAAATGCATACTGTAGGTGTAATGTAAAATTAATCTAAACGCAACAAAAACGCATTAAAACACGCATGCAGAATCTCATCTGGAATGGATCTTTTGCATTGTGTTTGCATTGTGTTTTGCGTTTTAAAACAAGAAATTTTGATGCGTTTTGGCATGCAGTTTTCATGCGCCTTGCGTTTTTTTCTATCTGTAACAAACTGTAAATAGCTGCTTGTTAAGGAGCAGGCTGGGAAGCTGGCTACTGTGTTCTTAACAACTGGCTATTTATGATTTGTTATGGAGAAAAAAAAAAGCACACGTGAAAATGCATTAAAAATGCAACACTTGCGTTTATTGCTGTGGGTGCATTGAAGTCTATTACACGCAAAACGCAATTTGCTGTGGGAAAAAAGTCCCCGACCCTTTCCAAAAATGCACTGGCTGAAAAACGCATAGATGTAAACACGTACCATAGGAATAAATGGACTGTAGTGCATTTCTTCAAACTGCAAAACGCACTAGTAAACGCATAGGTGTGAACCTAGCCTAAAGGCCTGTTCACACCACATTTTTTCTGCATCAATGGGTTCCAATGCATAGCTCCCAACTGTCCCTAATTTCGAGGGACTGCCCCTGATTTAGAACAATGTCCCTCCATCCCTCTTTCCTCCTCATTTGTTCGTCATTTTGGTCTGATCTATATAGATGTATATAAAATGCACTTTTTATCTATCAAAAAGTGCTTTCCAGCAATAAACCTTTCATCTGATATCTAAATGGTTGCATTTGTAAATTTCAAAAGCCAGCATAAAAGAATAGTAGTGGTAAAAAAAAGCACCAATCTTGTTTTTTTTGTACAATTCTCCTTTGAGGGGGCATGGCAAGGGGCGTGCCCTTTGCCTGCATAGGTTTGTTGATAGGTGTCCCTCGTTCCCGTCTCAAAAAGTGGGGAGGTATGCCAATGGCATAGTTCACAACATATGCAGTGCAGTGATTTTTTTCTGCATCAATTGGTTCCAATGGCATAGTTCACACCAGTGCAATACATTTCACCCTCCGCCAAAAAAAAAGTACAACATGCTGCTTTTTTTAGTGCCCAGGACTGTACTTGAATGTGGTCAAAACAATGAAAATGCACTGGACCTCAATACAGTGAAAGAAAAACAGGAAAAAAGAAATAAACCATCTAGAAACACAAAAATGCATAACAAAAACATGCTAAAAATGCGCATGCAGAACAGATCTGGGGTGCGTTTTTGTGGCGTGAATTAGAGATGCTGTTTGGAAATTGCTTTGGCTTTTGCATTCCCGCCTATCACCAGCAGGTGTCAGTACAGGTTGCCTGCGTTAACTAAGGAAAGACTGTTTAAACTTTAATGTTCTTGTGCATTTCAGAGCCTTTAATAATATATTGCAACAAGCACATTCACAATTGTATATTTGTAGTGCGGCCAGCAGTTTGTCTTACTGGTTCAATGCACCCCTCATTAAAATGCTATTGGGTGCACCTTGAGAATGAGGAGCCGGTCCTGGATGGAGACACAATGCCACCAACACAGATGATGTGTGCCAGGCCGCTCACCCATAGAGGTGCTGGAGGTGTCCTCACAGAACGTTGCTCAGGCGTTTGCCTCATTAACCATCAGGTAGGTAGGTCCCCCCAGTATACAGCTGAACTGTCAAACATTCTGACAGTCATTTGCTGGGACATTAGGCAGCTAATGAAGTCAGTTGAATATCTCCTGCCACACACAGGTAACACAGATAACTTTTTAAGATGCAATTTTCTGTGTTTAACTGTTTTGCCGCTGCGTCCGAATCCAGAGAACCCAGGTGTACTCGCCGCTTCCAGCCATCTCACAGAATGAGAGCTCGGCTATAGCATACAATGACGACAAAGGTATTATAATTACAGCGAGGGAAAAAAGTATTTGACCCCCTGCTGATTTTGTATGTTTGCCCACTGACAAAGAAACAATCAGTCTATAATTTTAATGGTAGGTATATTTTACAGTGAGAGAATAACAACAAAAATATCCAGAACGCATTTCAAAAAAGTTATAAATTGATTAGCATTTTAATAAGTGAAATAAGTATTTGATCCCCTATCCATCAGCAAGATTTCTGGCTCCCGGGTGTCTTCTATATAGGCAACGAGCTGAGATTAGGAGCACTCTCTTAAAGGGAGTGCTCCTAATCTCAGCTTGTTACCTGTATAAGAGACAGCTGTCCACAGAAGCAATCAGATTCCAATCTCTCCACCATGGCCAAGACCAAAGAGCTGTCCAAGGATGTCAGGGACAAGTTTGTAGACCTACACAGTGCTGGAATGGGCTACAGGACCATCGCCAAGCAGCTTGGTGAGAGGGTGACAACAGTTGGTGAGATTATTTGCAAATGGAAGAAACGCAAAATAACTGTCAATCTCCCTCGGTCTGGGGCTCCATACGAGATCTCACCTCGTGGTGTTTCCATGATCATGAGAATGGTGAGGAATCAACCCGGAACTACACAGGAGAATCTGGTCAATGATCTCAAGCCAGCTGGCACCATAGTCACCAAGAAAACAATTGGTACCACAGTACGCCGTAAAGGACTGAAATCCTGCAGCGCCCGCTAGATCCCCCTGCTCAAGAAAGCACATGAAGTTTGCTAATGAACATCTGAATGATTCAGAGGAGAACTGGGTGAAAGTGTTGTAGTCAGATGAGACCAAAATAAAACTCAACTTGCCATGTTTGGAGGAAGAGAAATGCTGCCTATGACCCCAAGAACACCATCCCCACCGTCACACATGGAGGTGGAAACATTATGCTTTGGGGTGTTTTTCTGCTAAGGGGACAGGACAACTTCACTGCATCAAAGGGATGATGAATGGAGCCATGTACCATCAAATCTTGGGTGAGAACCTCCTTCCCTCAGCCAGGGCATTGAAAATGGGTAGTGGATGGGTATTCCAGCATGACAATGACCCAAAGCACACGGCCATGGCAACAAAGGAGTGGCTCAAGAAGAAGCACATTAAGGTCCTGGAGTGACCTAGCCAGTCTCCAGACCTTAATCCCATAGAATATATGTGGAGGGAGCTGATGGTCCCAGTTACCAAATGTCTCGAAAACTTAATGACTTGGAGAGGATCTGCAAAGAGGAGTGGGACAAAATCCCTCCTGAGATGTGCAAACCTGATGGCCAACTACAAGAAACGTCTGACCTCTGTGATTGCCAATAGGGGTTATGCCACCAAGTACTAAGTCATGTTTTGTGAAGGGGTCAAATACGTATTTCACTCATTAAAATGCAAATCAATTTTTTGATTGATTTTTTGAACTTTTTTGAAATGCATTTTTCTGGATATTTTTGTTGTTATTCTGTCTCTCACTGTTAAATAAACCAACCATTAAAATTATACACTGATCATTTCTTTGTCAGTGGGCAAAATCAGCAGGGGATCGAATACTTTTTGCCCGTATTATTATGATAGAAATGCTGAACTCCAGGCAAACAGCTAAGTACATATACAGGAGTTCTACTGAGCTAGTCATATGATCTCAACAATCCTGCCAAACAGTACAGTCAGGTCGGTGAACTCACTATAACACTGCTAAAGCTGAATTCCAAGTAAGGCAATTTTTACATTACAGCTTGGAATACTGTAAGTATGTATGTGCCATGCCTGTGGGATCCTCCTGGGAGCTGGAAATCACTGTAGTAGTTACCTCTATTACAGACATCACCACTAGCTTCAGGGTTCCGTGTTTAGCTACTGCACTGCTGCATTGTGAACACAGGAGGTCGTTCCCTCAGCATGGGTGCCATTCAGAGAACACTTACCACTTTCTCAATGATTGCAAAGCGTTCTTTGGTTGGATGAGGTGGAGACTGTGATGTCTCCGCTCTACCTCATCCAATCACAGATTGCTTTGCATTAATTGAAAAAAGGCAAAGTGACCTCTGAATGGTGCCCATGCTGAGTGGCTGACCTCCTGTGTTCACAGTGTAACAGGGCAGCCACTAGGCACTGGATCTGGAAGCAAGTGGAGATCGGGGTTACCAAACGTCAGTAAATTTACTGACGGTTTGTAAAAATCAGCAACCTTTACAACTGTCTGTAAATATCCAGGGCTGACAATTTGTGATGCTGTTGACTTTTGTAAGTGTAAACCAGACAAATAATTTGTTATGTGTATTGTCAGTGTTTCCATATTATGTTTATACTGTTTGACCCCTTCGCTGCCAGGTCTGTACATCGTATGGATCTGACAGTGGGGGTTTCATACACAATCCGGTGGCTGCAGTCATATGCATTGCAATACATTCAGTGGAGCCCAGAGGAGGCATGCAGGATATTTTAGACCCTGCATGTCTCATTAAAGAGAACCTGTCACCTAAAAATTATCATTGGCCTCCCACCCCCACATATACGCATACACGTACATGAACACACTCATCGGGGGCGCCTACGCATGCAAACGTTGATTGCGATACACATGTTATATATCACCACGCACAAAGGAGTGACAGCAATATTTCTAGCATTGGACCTCCTCCATAGCACTAAACTGATGACCTATAGGGGGCTTTTGAAGAAAATATAGGGTACTGAAATTTGTCGCCATTTCATGGGCACACACAAATTTAAAGTGATACTAAAATCTCCTTTTTTTCCGTTAAAAGTAACAAACTGGATTTGCATACAACAACCCAGATCCTCCTCTTCTTGGGTCCCTCACCGGTGCTTCTGACCCCTCCCTGCTGTTGAGTGCCCCCACAGTAAGCAGCTTTCTATGAGGGCACCCCAGCCAATTGCCGCGGCCCGGCCCAGCCCCGCCCCCTTTCTCTCCTCATTGGCTCAATGACTTTGATTGACAGCAGCAGGAGGCAATGGAGCAGTAGTTTCTGCCAATGAGGAAGGGGCTCCCGGACAGCTAAGTCTCTCCTGCAACATCACTGGATCTAGATAGACCTCAGGTCCTCGCTTCGGCAGGACATATACTAAAATTGGAATGATACAGAGAAGATTAGCATGGCTCCTGTGCAAGGATGACAGCAAATTAGTGAAGCCATCCATATTTTTGAATCATTAATGGTACTTGTATACTGATATGATGTCTATTTCATCACCCCATCCTCAGCTGGTTATACTATGCAGTATAACCTGTTGTTTATCATATTTTTTGTTCTTTATATTTCCCCCGTTTATGTTCATGCTACTCGTTGTAACGTATCATATATGCTAACCTCATGGGCGTCCGCAGAACTTTTTCCAGGGGGGGGGCATAATTTCAAGGTCATCCATGCTCTGCCCCTTTTTGACAATGTCATAATTACATTATCACGGTCAGAGACTGCAGACGTAGTACAGGAGATGGTCAGAGACTGCAGACGTGATACAGGAGATGGTCAGAGACTGCAGACATGATCCAGGAGATGGTCAGAGACTGCGGACATGATACAGGAGACGGTCAGAGACTGCGGACATGATACAGGTGACAGTCAGAGACTGCAGACATGGTACAGGAGACGGTCAGAGACTGCGGACATAGTACAGGAGATGGTCAGAGACTGCAGACATAATACAGGATACGGTCAGAGACTGCGGACATGGAACAGGAGACAGTCAGAGACTGCATACATAGCACAGGAGACAGTCAGAGACTGCAGACATGGCCCAAGAGACTGTCAGAAACTGCATACATGGCCCAAGAGGATAAGGACCTAGTGGGGAACCCCTATTCTGATCCCTGATTCCAGGGGGGGGGGGCAATTGCCCCCCCTTGCCCCTACCTGCGGACGCCCATGGCTAACCTCAATATCAATACCATATTTTTGCTCTATTGCATTTGATGCTATTGTAAACCTTTTGCGGAGCACAGGTTACGTGTCCTTTGTTGTATTATATAATGCCTTTAACGCAATAAAAACTAATGAAACCTAGATGGACCTCAGGTAAGTATTAGGGGGTTAGTATTTCCGGCCGTTAGAGCGCATTTGTGAATACAGACGGCTTCTGGTTGTTTACATCCGGTTTCAATGATTTTCTGTTTTTTCCGGGCGTGCTTGCGTCAGTAGGCCACGCCTCTGATGATGCCTACTTGATGATGAAACGTGTTAGACGGGACCTGACGGATGACACAAGCACGCTACGAGCCGCAGCCTTTTTGAGTGTTCTTATTCTGATGCTCATTTTTATTGGATGTTAAGTACAAATCTAATAAAAATATTGCCATTCATGAACATGCTTCACTATGCGACTGTTCATGTTCATTACATTGCTGTATATGATGTGATCGGGGAGCTGAGTGAATAAATGATCGTGTCACCGGTTGCATTCATTGGGAGTTCTTACATACAGCCCTTGAGATTTTAATGGGAGCCACTTTACCTGACGCCTGATGCTGTGTATTGGGGCTATCCTGTGTTACATGCCTATTTGCCCACTCTAAAACATGAGGGTCCAACTCCTCTGGTAAGGAGACTTTCTGGAAACACTGTGGTGTGGTGTGTTTCAATCTGCACACTGAAGCTGGTGCGGGGCTTTCATCTGTTCTCTTCATCATCTATTATAGGGGTCCTCAAACTACGGCCACATACGGCCTGCCAAAGCCATTTACCCAGCTCGCCCGCAGGACAGGCCATTTGGGCATTGGAGCCCCCTCAACAAGCGCTCTGCACTCGGAGAGATCCCCGCGGACCCTGTCCCATGGGAGGAAACTGGACCAATCTCCGGCATTGCATTGTCCAGGGTGGGGGCGGAGACACAGAGAGCCGCTCCAGCATCTACCAGTCCAGCACAGGAAAGCTACACAAGGATCTCAGCTCTTAGTCCTCCTTGAGGTGGTCCCTGTTGTCAGTGGTAAGTCCCCGGGAGTTGTTACAACTGACCCTCACAGGCTATCATTATCAGCAGCTCTGTTTGATTCGGTGGCACTGCTCTCTCTAATCTCCATACACTGGAGAGGCTGCAGTGATGGGCAGTAAATAGACTGCATCAATGGGCACTGAAGCGGCTGCACTGATGGGCACTGAACAGGCTGCATCAATGGGCACTGGAAAGGCTGAGCTGATGGGCACTGATCAAGCTACATCAATGGGCACTGGAGAGGCTGCACTGATGGGCACTGATCAGGCTGCATTTATTGGCACTGGAAAGGCTGAGCTGATGGGCACTGATCAAACTACATCAATGGGCACTGGAGAGGCTGCACTGATGGGCACTGAACAGGCTGCATTTATGGGCACTGGAGAGGCTGCGCTGATGGGCACTGAACAGGCTGCATTGATGGGCCCTGGAGAGGCTGTGCTGATGGGCACTGATCAGGCTGCATTGATGGGCACTGGAGAGGCTGCGCTGATGGGCACTGAACAGGCTGCATTGATGGGCACTGGAGAGGTGCGCTGATGGGCACTGAACAGATTGCATTGATGGGCACTGATCAGGCTGCATTGATGGGCAATGGAGAGGCTGTGCTTATAGGCACTGATCAGGCTGCATTGATGGGTACTGATCAGGTTGCATTGGTGGGCACTGATCAGGCTGTGCTGATGGACACTGATCAGGCTGCATTAATGGGCACTGATCAGGCTGCATTGATGGGCATGGGAGAGGCTGCATTGATGGGCACATGTGAGGCTACATTGATGCGCACTGGTGAGGGTAAATTGATGGGCACTGGTGAGGCTACATTGATGGGCACTGGTGAGGCTACATTAATGAACACTGGTAAAGCTGCATTGATGGGCACTGATCAGGCTGTATTGATGGGCACTGGTGACGTTGTGCTGATGGACACTGATCAGGCTGCATTGATTTTGCCCCCCAACAGTCTGAGGGACAGTGAACCGGCCCCCTGTTTAAAAAGTTTGAGAACCCCTCTATTACATGGACTTCCTTTACCCTTATTAGACTAGCGCTGCATATCGATATTAAAAGTTTTATATTTGCAATCAACAAATTTAATGCTGGCTGCTGTTTTATGAACTTTTATCACAAATAGCTTGGATATTCTGTGCATTTTTTTAAGTATTCGTGGGGCTAAGGAGGGGCTGTTGCACACAGAAGGCTTTTTATCTTAATGCATAGAATGCATTAAGATAAAAAACCTTCTGCCTTTACAATCACTTTAACCTCCCTGGCGGTGTGATTATGCCAGATTTTTGCGTCTAAAAGTGGTACATTGTTTTGCATAGAAATTTGGCGGTTTATATTGTAGGCCTGTAATACTCTAGTCTAGTAGACATCCCGGGTATGATAAAGTTTGACACACAAAATCATCAATTATAATATAATAAATAACTATAAATAATTATCAAAAATAATAACATAATAGTAATAAAATGTATTCAATAATGTAATCAAATCAAAAACACTGAAATTTGCTCAGTTGCAGAATTGTCGCTGTCGTCACTTTCAGTTTCTGATGATAAATTTCCCCAAAAATCAGTATCACTCAATTCTGCAAATGAATCTTATTTACTATCGGTGTTTTCTAGCTGATCAAAAAACACTTTTGACGTAAAGGGACACTTTTTGGTTGCTATGGACGTTCTCAAGTTTCCAAGCAGAAAGAATGACATATATAATATAAAAGTGCATGCATGGCACTGGGCAAACCACTAGGGACAAAAGGGATGTGAAATGTTTTCATACAGTAATGTAATCTTACAGATCACAGTGTAATGTATGTGTTATGTGTGTGTCACTATTTGAATTTGCCGTCGGTCTCCGCCCCCATGCAACGCGACACTCGCAGGGAACGGAGCCCGGCACACAGAGGCATCGGGCGGAGGACACAGCCCGCAGACACAGCGGGGGACATCGCTGGATCCAGGGGACAAGGTGAGTAGCGCTGCCTGGATCCAGCGATACGATCCCGAGTGTGGCTCGGGGTTACCGCTCTTGGTACAGAATAGTCACCCCGAGCCACACTCAGGAATACCGCCAGGGGGGTTAAGGTTTGACATGTTGGGTATTTATTAACTTGGTGCAACCTCGTTTTTTATATTTTTCCAAAAATGTGGGTAGTCTATTGTATTTGTTTGCTGAAATGTTGCGTTTCCTAGACCTTTGTGGTAATATTAAGTGACATAAACATTGAACTACCACTGATTTATTCTCTAGGGTATCTGCTTTCAGAAAATATATAATTTTGGGGTTTTTTGTGTAATTTTCAGGCCCTAAAATTATATTTTAAACATGTGTGCAAAACAATGCAAAAAATGGCTCTGGCAGCAAAAGGGCTAAATATGGATTGTCTTAGTTTTTAATAGGCGTTCTGTCATTTTTCAGGTTGGCAGTAAAAAAAAGAAGCTATGTCAGTAAATTTCCCTTGTCTTGTCAGTAAAAAATGCTGCGGGAGGTTGACAACCCTGGTGGAGACTAGTAGCAGAGCTGATGAATGATTCTATGAGCAGACCATGAGGAGCAGAAAGGGTGGGCATAGTCTGCAGTTGACAAATACCTGTCACGTGCACAGCCACTCATATTAACCCATGCAGCACAGGAAGATCACCGAATAAGGAGTATCCGGGGGGCAGAGGACTTCAGATTCTAATCAAACCAGCCCACGGGTCACTCTTCAGTCATAGTAAGTACCATTACTGGTCCTTTTTTTTTTTTTCATTAAACCTCAATGTTTTGCTCACAGTTGCTGTCAAACTCAGGGTGCCCAGTTAAATTTGCCTTAGCCATGGCATGCGTGTGATCCCCTCCAGTTGCCACATCCACTTCTAGGTGGGGAGTAAAAACTAGTATCAACCACCTATTTTTTCCTGCCCACTGGTTGCCTTTGTGAAACAGCCCTTGCAGCCCCTTTAAAAAGCAATAAACCATGAGGGATCACTTTTTAGAGGGCAGTTGGTAGGCAATATATTGGCACCTAACCACCTATTTAAACCCTGAAAATCTGGCACCACCAGGTCTGTTGCGGCGTGGCCCTATACGATTAAATGGGTCACGATTGGTGGTGGTACTGATAGGTGGTTTTTAATACCCCACAGAGTGACACAGAGATTATGACATCCCAACACCGCTCTCTGCAGTATTTTACTGTGAGCTGAGTTTCTATGGGGGACAGAGTGGAGAGGGCCTAGAACACCTGTCAGATCGGGAGGCTCTGTTATAGGGGGGGGGGGGGACTTTGATGGTGCTCTGATATAATGAGGTTCTCTTGGGGACTCTGATCTAAGGGGGTACTCTGATGGGGACTCTCATGTAAGTGAGAATCTTATGTAAGAGGGACTTTGATGGGGCTCTGATGGGGACTCCAATGTAAGGAGGACTTTGATGGGGACTCTGATATAAGGAGGCTCTGATGGGGACTCTAATGAAGGGTGGAACTTTGATGGAGAATCTCATGTAGTGGAACTCTGATGTAAGGGGGGATTCAAATGGGGACTCTCATATAAGTGTGACTCTGATGTAAGAGGCACTTTGATGAGGCTCTAATGTAGGGTGACTTCAATGTAATGGGGACTTTGATGTAATGGGGGTTTTGATGGGGACTCTAATATAAAGGGGTTCTGATGGAGACCCTGATGTAATGGGGACTTTGATGGGCAGTCTGATGTAAGGGGAATTTAATGGGGACTCTGATATAAGGGGGCTTTAATCAGGACTCTCATGTAAGGGGGGCCTTGATGTGGACTCTGATATAAGGAGCTCTGATGGGAACTCAAATGTAATGGGGACTCAAATGGGGACCCTCACTTAAGTGGGACTCTGATGTAAGGGGGAATTTGATAAGGCTCTGATATAAGGGGGCTCTGATGGGGACTCTCATGTAACAGGGACTCTGATGTAAAGGGGAATTTCATGGGGATTCTGATCTAAGGGGGCTCTGATGGGGACTCTGATGTAAGGAGGACTTTGACGGGTACGGTGATGTAAGGGGGGACTCAAATGGGGACTTTCATACAAGGGGGACTCTGGTGTAAGGGAGACCCTGATAGGGACTCTCATGTAACAGAAACTCTGATATAAGGGTGAATTTAATGAAGATTCTGATATAAGGGGACTCTGATGTAATGATGATCCTGATGGGTACCCTAATGTAACAGAGAATTCACATGGGGTCTCTAATATAAGGGGGACTCTGTTATGGGTGGGGCTCTGATATAAGGGGGCTCTGATGGAGACTCTCATGTAAGTGAGATTCTTATGTAAGGGGGCCTTTGATGGGGCTCTGGAGGGGATTTGAATGTAAGGAGGACTCTGATGGGGACTCTGATGTAAGGTGAAATTTTGATGGAGAATCTCATGTAACGGGGACTCTGATGTAAGGGGAGATTCAAATGGTGCCTCTCATGTAAGTGGGACTCTGATGTAAGAGGCACTTTAATGGGGCTCTAATGTAGGGGAGACTCTCATGTAATGGGGACTTTGATGTAATGGGGGCTTTGGTGGGGACTCTGATGTAAGGGGACTTTAATGGGGACTCTGATATAAGGGGGCTTTAATCAGGACTCTAATGTAAGAGGCACTTTGATGGGGCTCCGATGTAATGGGGACTCTTATATAAAGGGGAGACACTGATGGGGACTCCCATGTAGGAAGGAACTTCATGCAACTCTGATATAAGGGGGCTCTGATGGGCTCAAGTTTATTTGGAATTTCTTTGCTTTGCTGAAGTTTTTTCCTCTGCTGTTCCGAGCCAGGTCATGCTGATTCCAGAAAACTCCATGAAAACCAGATTCATTCCTGAAATCTGATTGGTTCCTCTATAAAACAGATTTGTGGCCCCTGTATATGTATAAAACATAGGATGTGGCCAGAGGCATAACTAGAGCCCTCAGGACCCCGGCGCAAGAAATTATGAAGGCTCCCCTGACCCCTGGCCAGGGCCCTTCCCTCTTCCCACTGATCCTGGGGCCCTTTACTCCCATTGCGGGTCCCTTTATTATGGTCCCACCGCATAAACGAATAGTTGTGTACCGAGCCTCCAATTCATTCAGAAACTGAAGTATAGTAAAAACAGTTTACCATGCTTCAGTTATGAATGAACCAATTGGTACCAATCACTGACTCTGTCCATTCAGAAAAGGAAGGAGCCGGTAAATTACAAATTTACTGACCCGTTCCCATCTCTCCATCATGCCACATCTTCTACAGCAGCTGGCAGGAGAGATGAGGGGGGAAGACAGCAGCTCTGTGGGGGAGACCAGGGAAGCACACAGAGACCCTGGGGACAGCAGAAGACAAGTAAACTGGATAGGAGGGGAGGCGGGGGCAGAATATAGAGGAACCAATCTCCTCCATTAGGAGGAAATGGGGGAGATTGGGTCCTCTAAATGCCACCCCCACCATCCCTCCTATTCAGATGTACAAGGGAGGCACATGGGCCCCTTTGAGCACGGGGCCCGGTTGCAATTGCAACCCCTGTAGTTACGCCCCTGGATGTGGCCCTTGTCCTGAAAAGCTCGGAGTCTCCTGTTCTACACGATCTGCAAAGAGATCACCTCCCACCTTTCTGTAGGCTGCATACCTTTTTTTTTTTCGGCATCATTTGAATTTATGCGGCAGTAGCGGTGAAAAGCGCGGCCGGGGTTATTACCAGACGGGTTAATTGGGGGCTAGTTGACCTCGGGGAGATTGGCCCCCTGCACTCGGGGAGATTACAGAGAACAGTCATTTGCAGCCAGCAAGGTGATGTGTTTGGGGAAAGTGCCGTATTACCGGCTTGAATAAAAATATGAGTTCTGGAAGCTGCATTTTTATTTTCCATTTCATCATTTCTATTATTATGTTTCTGTTTTCAGCAGGTTGGAATATTAAAGCAGCACGGAACAGGCAGAGAGCAAGAAATAAGAGATCTGAGGGAAATTACCAGGCAGCCCTTTTCCTTGCACATTCAGAGCAGCGCCGGCTGCAGATTGAGAAATATGTGTGTCTGTAAGATTGGATTGTGCAGTGAACAGTGGCAAGAAGTGAACAGTAATAAATCATGGCGCCGTGAGACAGTGAGAGAAGCGCCTGCAAAAAAAACCCCTGCCGGAATCAGGCTGAAGGTGACCTTACTGCAAGCAGAGAAATAATACAATCAACACGTATTTAGATAAACAACAACGGCGCCACGCCACCGCCAGCAACCTCACCGCATTTACATGGAGCTCATACATACTATATGTATATAAATATATACCTGTGTCCGTGTGTATATATATATATATGAGAAATAACACTGATTTTAAAATATATGTAAAAAAAAGTATAGTTATACTTTTATACTTTTTATAGATTTTCAGATTTAAAGTGTTACTAAACACACAACAGTAAAATCAGTCTGTATATGCAGCATAGCATGCTTGTTATACTCACTGTGGAACTTAAGGGGTTAATCATCTGCATTGTGTAAAACGGCTGTTTTATCCTGTATGCCACTAATCCTTCCCTCCTGCACTGTCAGTCTAAGCAAGTTCACATAATACACAGCAGGGTGGTAAAACTGCACATGCTCAGTTTGGTCTTGTATGCTGGATAGAACATTTCCTGTTTCAGTTGGACTGTTCAGGTCACATGATATTGACATCACACATGTGGGCGTGTACAGAAGCTGTAGTGGAAAACTTCTCCTATTTGAACACACAGTTATGGACAAACTGCGCAGGTGATCAGGAAACCATGGTATACAGATCATCCAAAAAGGTATATAGTGGCAGTATTTTAATGTAAAAAGAAGATTTATAAGCTGTGGGCACTGAGGGGGGCAGATAAACTATTTTCCTATTACTGGGTTTAGTAACACTTTAAGTAAAGTGGTTGTAAAGGCTAAAGGTTTTTTTCACCTTAATGCATTCCCTGCATTAAGGTAAAAAAAACTTTTAGGTGCAGATCCCCCCCCCCCCCCTTTAAATAATTACCTGAACCCAATCTCAGCACTGCTCTCTCTCTCCCTCCTCACTGGACACAGTGAGAGTAGTGGGAGCCATTGGCTCCTGCTACTGTCAATCCAATCCTGTCAGAGCAGGGGGCGGAGCTGAGCAGCACTGTGTGTGTCAATAGAAGGCAGCTTGCTGAGGGGGTTATGGGAAGGCAGGTGGAGCACCCCAAAAGAGGAGGATCAGGGCTGCTTTGTGCAAAACCACTGCACACAGCAGGTAAGTATAACATGTTTGTTATTAAAAAAAAAAAGATCCTTTACAATCACTTTAAAGATTAACCACTTGCTGACCACATTCAGTACATATTTGGCTGCAAGGCGGCTCTCCTGTGCAAAATAAATAAAAATTCAATAAATATATCCCCTAGTTTGTAGACACGAAATCGTTTGTGCAAACCAATCAATATACGCTTCTTAGGAATTTTTTTTACAAAAACTATGTAGCAGAATACATATTGGCCTAAACTGATGAATACATTTGATTTATTACATTTATTTTTTTATTGGATGTGTTTTATAAAAAGTAAAAAATCTTTTATTGTTTAACCACTTCCATACCACGCATATATTTACTGCGGCGGTGTGGATGCGTCCCGCGAATCGCGGTAAATAGGCGGCGAAATGCGCAGGCGCAGCTAGGGGGTGCGCTCTCGTGCCCGACACACTCTGGAGGAGTGTGCCCGCGTCTTGGGCGGACCCGATGTCCACTGGCGAGCCGCGATGATCTGCCAGAGCCAAAGAGCGGGGAACCGCCAGTGTAAACACGGCGGTTCCCCGCTCTGTCAATGGGGACATAAGAGATCTACTGATCCTTGTCACTGGGATCACTTAGATCTCTTATGCCCATCGTAGCCCAGCCCCCCCACAGTTAGAACACACCTAGGGAACATAGTTAACCCCTAGATCACCCCCTGCAGGTTAACCCCTTCACTGCCAATGACATTTATACAGTAATCAGTGGACATTTAAATTTCTGATCGATGTATAAATGTCATTGGTCACAAAAAAGCGTCAAAAATGTCCGACATGTCCGCCCCAATATCGCAGTACCGCTAAAAATCGCAGATCACCGCCGTTACTAGTAAAAAATAAAAATCCCAGAAATGAATTCTCATCATCCGTAAATGCGGCAACGTTTGCGCAAACCAATCAATAAACGCCGATTGCAATTTTTTTTACCAAAAATATGAGGAAGAATATAAATCGGTAGTGGCGATATTTGTTTCTTCTCGCTGTTAAAACGTTTTTTTGGAAAAAAAAAGTAGCCAAAACCGGCTAAATATAAGAAGGAGTATAAAAACCATTTTTTTTAACGTTAGCCG
>BLSH010101080.1:1967904-1979918 GCA_018402905.1 Glandirana rugosa | reverse complement strand
AATATGCAAAGTAGAAAATAATAAGAATCACATATAAGGTGAGTACCGGAACACTTGAGAGGACTTCTTCGGATTTTGGCGTTTTGTACAACTCTCGATATTCCGATGTACGTCAGTGCTACTGCTCTCCGTAAAACAAGATTTCACTACACCAAAAATCTGTACAAAACAGACAGTTTGAAAAGATACATGAGTTATTTTCAATCAAAAATTAGAATAACAACATTACAGATCACTGCCATGGTTTGTTTAGGAGCAACGGGGTTAAAAGGGAAAAGATGAAAGTTTTCAGATACCAGTTACGACCCTTGTCACTCTCGTACGACTCACGGTCATCTACCACACAGTGATAGAGTAGTTTTTGTACTTTGATGAGATAGTGACACACCATCTACTGGCACTCAGCATGCTCTCACTGTTCCCAGCATTGACCATAGACTTTTGAAAGTAGAAAAGGGAAAATTGGGGCAACGAGGATTTGTTTGGTACCGTCACTAGACATTACAACAATAAGATTAAAAACTAACTT
This sequence comes from Glandirana rugosa, assembly GCA_018402905.1. Lineage (NCBI taxonomy): Eukaryota > Metazoa > Chordata > Amphibia > Anura > Ranidae > Glandirana > Glandirana rugosa. The sequence goes on along the minus strand of BLSH010101080.1, from coordinate 1,979,389 downwards.
TTATTGAGTACATAGAAAAGTTTGACAGACAAAACATGTCTAAAAACCACATCACTTTAGAACAAAATGCCTCTCGTCATCGTGACTGCATGTAGCCTTATAGCTCTCAACATGTTTTGCGGTTTTAGGCTTCTTCAGGAGAGTTCACAAGGCCATGAGTGGAATATACACTAAGAATAATAAAAGATGAAACGTATAATGAATAAATCTGTACTGACATATTATATACAAACACAGGTCAAGGTACAAGGTCTGACAAGTCACTAGTAGGCAAAGAACATCTACCTGAAAAAGGATGGTGAATGACTTTTGTTTGGCTGTGAATAGACCCGTGTTGTATCATGCATTAACTTTGCTGTGTCATTTCATATTCAAGAAGGAGAGTCAGAATTTTACCATTGCTGTTTTCATTAAATGTCGATTTTTTTTTACTCCATGCCAATAACAGTGTACTGAAAGTTCCACGATAGATCTGCTGTCATATTTCCTGGGTGAAAACCCTCATGAAGAGCCCTACTAATGAAATGAATGGATAAAGCTATATTTTGCAGAGCATATAAAAGCCAGTAGATCAAGTGTAGGAAAACAAGCTTGCACAGTACAATGCAGCAGACACTTACAGTACAACAGAGAGCACTTAACTATTATTAACTGATGCAGGTAAAATGCATGATACGTGATATGATTATTTCTTGTTTCAATTTATGTGGGTTTTCTTCCAGTGTAATATTTGCATACACCTAAATTTTTTCAGAAATTTACCAAAACATATTCATGCTATAGTCATATAATGGACATGAGCTAAAAGTGCACAATGAAGGTATGTACATCCAAATCGGAGGAAGGGTTTAGGAATTACAGCTCTTAAGAAAAGCCATCCCCCCTTTTTCAAGGGACCAAAAGTAATTGGACAATTGAATCAAAAGCTGTTTCGTGGCCAGGTGTGGGCTACTCCTTCATTAATTCTTCATCAATTAAGCAGGTAAAAGGTTTGGAGTTTATTCTAAATGTGATATTTGCATTTGGAATCTATTGCTGTGAACCTACATCATGCGTTCAAAGGAGCTGTCCATGCAAGGGAAACATGCCATTGTAAGGCTTAAAAAACAAAACAAATCCATCAGAGAGATAGCAGCAACATTAGGAGTGGCCAAATCAACAGTATGGTACATTCTGAGGAAAGAAGAATGCACTGGTGAGCTAAGCAACATAAAAAGGCCTGGACGTCCATGGAAGACAACAGCGGTAAATGATCGCAGGATCCTCTCTAAGGCAAAGAAAAACCCATTTACAACATCCAGACAAGTGAAGGACACTCTCCAGGAGGTTAACGTATCATTGTCAAAGTCTACAAACAATAGAAGACTTCACGAGAGCAAATACAGAGGGTTCACCACAAGGTGCAAACCATTCATAAGCCTGAAGAATAGAAAAGTCAGATTAGACTTTGCCAAAAAAAATCTAAAAAAAACCAGACCAGTTCTGGAAAAGCATTCTTTGGATGGATGAAACTACAATTAATCTGTACCAGAATGATGGGAAGAAAAAAGCATGGAGAAGGCTTGGAACAGCTCATGATCCAAAGCACACAACGTCATCTGTAAAACATGGTGGAGGCAGTGTGATGGGGCATGCGTGGCTTCCAGTGGCACTGGGTCATTGGTGTTTATTGATGATGTGACAGAAGACAGAAGCAGCTGGATGAATTCTGCAGTGTTTACAGATATACTGTCAGCCCAGATTCAGCCAAATGTAGCAAAGTTGATTGGATGGCGCTTCAAAGTACAGATGGACAATGATCCAAAACACACTGCAAAAGCAACTCAGGAGCTTTTGAAGGAAAAGAAGTGGAATATTCTGCAATGGCAGAGTCAATCACCTAAACTCAACCCAATTGAGCATTTCACTTGCTGAAGGCAAAACTAAAGGCAGAAAGACCCGCAACAACCCAGAACAACTAAAGACAGCTGCAGTTAGAGCCTGGCAAAGCATCAGAAAGGAGGAAACACAATCTTTGGTAATGCCCATGGCTTCCGGACTTTAGGCAGTCATCGCCAGTAAAGGATTCTCAACAAAGTATTAAAAATGAACATTTTATTTATGATTATATTCATTTGTCCAATTACATTTGAGCCCCTGAAAATGGGGGGACTGTGTATAAAAATGGTTGCAGTTATTCAAATTTGTACTTGATATTTATGTTCAACCCCTTGAATTAAAGCTGAAAGTCTGCACTTCAAATTCATCTGAATTGTTTCATTTTAGGTTTATTTTGGTGACATACAGAGCCAAAACTATGAAAATTTTGCCTGTGTCCAAATATATATGACCCTAACTGTATATCATTAAATATACATTCACTGGCCACTTTATTATGTACACCTGTTCCAATTCTACAATTGCTTAGTAAAACAAATTGCTAATCAGCCAATCACATGGCAGCAACTCAATACATTTAGGCATCTAGATGAGGTAAAGATGACTTGCTTAAGTTCAAATCGCACATCAGAATGGGGAAGAAAGGGGATTTAAGTGACTTTGAATGTGGCATGGTTGTTGGTGCCAGATGGGCTGGTATGTGTATTTCAAAAATTTCCACTAGGATTTTCATGCACAACCATCTCTAGGTTTTACAGAGAATGGTGGGAAAAAGAGGAAATATCCAATGAGCAGCTGTTGTGTGCAGGAAAATGCCTTGTTGATGTCAGAGGTCAGAGGAGAATGGGCAAACTGGTTGGAGATGATAGAAAGGCAACAGTAACTCAAATAACCACTCGTTACATTCAAGGCATGAAGAATACCATCTCTTTCTAGAACATGTCAATGAGGTCACTGTACTCCAATGGCCTCCACAGTCACCAGATCTCAATCCAATAGAGCACCTTTGGGATGTGGTGGAATGGGAGATTCGCATCATGGATGTGCAGCTGACAAATCTGCAGCAACTGCATGATGTTATCATATCACTATGGACCAACATCTCTAAAGAATGTTTCCAACAACTTATTGAATTTATGCCATGAAGAATTATGTTCTGAAGGCAAAAGGGGGTCCAACCCGATACTAGCAAGGTGTACCTAATAAAGTGGCCGATGAGTGTAGTTCAGAACGAGATCCTTAGACATTTTCTGGATTTCTGCACTTTTTTTCTTTTGCAACCTACTATTTTATTACCTTTAATAACTCTTTGATGCTCTAAAATCTCTTTTGGTTGGGCCATATTGCACTTCAACTGAATTATTTTATGAACAACAGATAATCTAAATAGTGTGATTTTTTTTTTCTATATGACAGGCGCAGTCAAACCCAATCCAGAACTTATTGGAAATTATTGGACTACAAGTACCAGCCACAAAGTAGACTGAAAAAGTTGGCCTATATACAGTACCTTGAAAAAGTGTTCATACCCCTTGACATTTTCCACATTTTGCCATGTTACAACCAAAAAAGTAAATGTATTTTATTGGGATTTTATGTGATGGACCAACACAAAGTGGCACATAATTGTGAAGTGGAAGGAAAATGATACCCCTAACTAAAATCTAGTGGAACCAATTGCCTTCAGAAGTTACCTAATTAGTAAATAGAGTCCACCTGTGTGTAATTTAATCACAGTATCAATGCAGCTGTTCTGTGAAGCCCTCAGAGGTTTGTTAGAGAACCTTAGTGAACAAAGAGCATCATGAAGGGCAAGGAACACACCAGACAGGTCAGGGATAAAGTTGTGGAAAAGTTTAAAGCAGGGTTATATTATAAAAAAAATCCCAAGCTTTGAACATCTCAGGGAGCACTCTTCAATCCATCATCCAAAAATGGAAAAAGTATGGCACAACTGCAAACCTACCAAGACATGGCTGTCCACCTAAACTGACAGGCCAGGCAAGGAGTGCATTAATCAGAGAAGCAGCCAAGAGGCCCATGGTAACTCTGGAGGAGCTGCAGAGATCCACAACTCAGGTGGGAGAATCTGTCCACAGGACAACTATTAGTCGTGCACTCCACAAATCTGGCCTTTATGGAAGAGTGGCAAGAGGAAAGCAATTGTTGAAAGAAAGCCATAAGAAGTCCTGTTTGCAGTTTGCGAGAAGCCACGTGGAGGACACAGAAAACATGTAGAAGAAGGTGCTCTGGTCAGATGAGACCAAAATTGAATTTTTGGCCTAAAAGCAAAATGCGATGTGTGGCGGAAAACTAACATTGCACATCATCCTGAACACACCATCCCCACCGTGAAACATGGTGGTGGTAGCATTATGTTGTGGGGATACTTTTCTTCAGCGGGGACAGGAAAGCTGGTCAGAGTTGACGGGAAGATGAATGGTAATATTAGAAGAAAACCTGTTAGAGTTTGCAAAAGACTTCAGACTGAGGCGGAGGTTCACCTTCCAGCAGGACAACGACCCTAAACATACAGCCAAAGCTACAATGGAATGGTTCAGATCAAAGCATATTCATGTGTTAGAATGGCCCAGTCAAAGTCAGGACCTAAAACCAATGGAGAATCTGTGGCAAGACTTGAAAATTGCTGTTCACAGACGCTCTCCATCCAATCTGACAGACCTTTTATACACTCACACTAATTACAAGCAAACAGATCACAGGTGAGGATGGTTACCTTTAGGCTGGGTTCACACTAGTCCGATTCTTGGACCGACATTAGGAGCACAAGTCGCATTACGTCGCAAAAACAATGATTCCCTATGAGAGCTGTCTTAACTGCTCCGACATGTGTTTTTCAAAGTCGAACTGACTTTGAAAAAGGTTCCTGCACTACTTTTGTCCGACTTTAATCCTACTTTAGCCCATTGAAAGGCATTGAAGTCAGATCAAAGTCTTCACTGATCCGACTTTGGCATGCGACTTATACTCTGGGGATCTTGAAGGGGAACTCCACGCCAAATTTAAAAAAAATGGCATGGGGTCCCTCTCCAGGAGTGTACCAGGCCCTTTGGTCTGGTACAGAATTTAAGGGGAAGAGAAAACGGTGTGAGGTCCCCCCCAAGATCCATACCAGACCCTTATCCGAGCACACAGCCCGGAAGGCCAGGAAAGGGGGTGGGGACGAGCGAGAGCCCCCCCCCTCCTGGACCATACCAGGCCGTGTGCCCTCAACATGGTGAGTATGGGTGCTTTGTGGCAGGGGGGGCTCTGCGCCCCCCACCTCAAAGCACCTTGGCCCCATGTTGATGAGGACAAGGGCCTCTTCCCGACAACCCTTGCCGGTGGTTGTCGGGGTCTGCGGGCGGGGACTTATCAGAATCTGGAACCCCCCTTTAACAAGGAGGCCCCCCACCCTATGTGAATGAGTATGGGGTACATTGTACCCCTACCCATTCAGCTGAAAAAAAAGTGTAAAGTAAAAAACACAATACACAGGTTTTTGAAATCTTTTATTAAATCAGCTCCAGCTTCTTCTCCCCTCTCCACCTCTTCTTTCTTCTGCTCTTTTGAGGGGTTTTCTTTCTTCTCCTTCTCTGCGGCGTCTTCTGCTCTTTTGCCGGTCTTCTCCACTGTCCTCTTCCCCCAATGTGACATCATGGGGGGCGAGGGCATTCGTGAAGGAGATCGTGTTGTGCCAACATGGGAAGAAGAAGAGAGGAAGAACAAGGGGAAGAGGACAGCGGAGAAGACGGCAAAAGAAAGAAGACCCCTCAGAAGATAGAAGACCCCGCAAAAGAGCAGAAAAAAGAAGAGGGGAGAAGAAGCCAGAGCTGATTTAATAAAAGATTTTAAAAACCTGTGTAGTGTGGTTTTTATTTTACACTTTTTTTTTCCGGGTGAATGGGTAGGGGTACTCATTCACATAGGGTGGGGGGCCGGGCTCTGGGGGCCCCCTTGTTAAAGGGGGCTTCCAGATTCCGATAAGTCCCCATCCGCAGACCCCGACAACCACCGGCAAGGGTTGTCGGGAAGAGGCCCTTGTCCTCATCAACATGGGGACAAGGTGCTTTGGGGTGGGGGTGCAGAGATCCCCCTGCCCCAAAGCACACATACTCCCCATGTTGAGGGCATGCGGCCTGGTATGGTCCAGGAGGGGGGGGCACTCGCTTGTCCCCACCCCCTTTCCTGGCCTGTCGGGCTGCGTGCTCGGATAAGGGTCTGGTATGGATTTGGGGGGGGACCCCATGCAGTTTTTTTGGTGTGGGGGTTCTCCTTAAAATCCATACCAGACCATTTTTAAAAAAAATTTGGCGTGGAGTTCCCCTTCAAGATCCCTGGAGCACAAGGTGCCTGGTATTGTCGGGATCAAAGTCGGATCCCTGGTCCGACTTTCACCCTATGTAGGACTGTAAATCGCACAGCAAAGTAGGATCAAAGTTGGACCTTTTTTGTCTGATAGTGTGAACCCAGCCTTAACTACTTCCCGACCAGCGCCGTAAATAGGCGGCGGTCGGGTTTGAGCGGCTGTACCGGGACATAGCCTGCACCTGCAGGCTATATCCCGGTATCATTTTTTAGAGCAAGCGGTCGGCTATCCAGGGGTAATGACCGATCCGGCTCGGGAGCCGCTCGGTCGTTACCCCAGGAGGCGGGAGGGAACGCCCCCCCTCCCGCCGCCTTCCGTTGCTCTTCTCCGGCCTCCCGTCCCACCGGGAGACCGGAGCGACGATCCGGTGCGTCCGCCGGCTGGAAGGAGACCTGATCAAAGCCGTAATCGGCTCCGATCGGGTCTCCTTCGGCAAATTCCGGAAGCGACGTCACAACGTCACTTCCGGTTTACTCGGCGGCTAACGGCGCCAAATTTAAAAAAATGACAGTATTCAGAATCGCCGTTTTTGGCGATCTGAATACTGTGAAGTGCAAAGGAGGGATGGGGGGTCTTTTAGACCCCCCAGCCCTCCAAAAAGAGTACCTGTCACCATATATTACTATCACAAGGGATGTTTAAATTCCTTGTGATAGCAATAAAAGTGATCAGATTTTTTTTTTTAAAGGAACAGTAGTAAAAATAAATAAATAAATAAAATAAAAAAAATAAATAAAAAAAGATTTAAATCGCCACCGTCCCCGCGAGCTCGCGCAGCAAAGAAAACGCATACGTAAGTCGCGCCCGCATATGAAAACGGTGTTCAAACTACACATGTGAGGTATCACCGCGATCGCCAGAGTGTGAGCAATAATTCTAGCAAAAGACCTCCTCTGTAACTCTAACCTGGTAACCGTTAAACATTTTTAAAGCGTCGCCTATGGAACTTTTTAAATACCGGACTTTGTCGCCATTCCGCGAGTGCGAGCAATTTTCAAACGTGTCATGTATGGTATCTATTTACTCGGCGTAACATCCTCTTTCACAATGTGGAAAAAAATTGGGCTAACTTTACTGTTGTCTTATTTTTTAACTCAAAAAAGTAAAATTGTTCCAAAAAAATCGCGCTTGAAAGACCGCTGCGGAAATACCGTGTGACAAAAAGTATTGAAACAATCGCCATTTTATTCTCTAAGGTGTTTGAAAAAAAAATATATAATGTTTGGGGGTTCTAAGTAATTCTCTAGCAAAAAAAATGTTTTTAGCTTGTGACCATTAAATGTAAAAAAGTGGCCCGGTAGGTAAGTGGTTAATAGCCATTCAAACCCCTTTGTGTCAACTTGTGTGCATGTTATCAGACCCAAATCACCACCAGGGTATGTAAACTTTTGATCAGAGTCATTTGGATAGTTTCTGTTGTCATTATGATTTAAAATGAGTAAACACAGATGATTGATAATAAATGGCTTCAGCCAAGCTCTAACCACGAGTGAAAGAAAAGTTTTTGTGTTCTCATTCATATTCTCTGAAAAATGGTCAAGAAATCAAAAATTCTGCCAGGGTATGTAAACTTATGAGCACAACTGTATTTGTATATAGCATTCACCTGCATTTCACCACTAATACATTGGGTATCTCCTACACTATTTTTTCTAGGTAAGAGCAGAGATTTAAGGATAATTACTTTGCTGCCTTTTTCATTATTTACTTGTTTTATATATATAACAAGTCAATTTGTATAAGACTTTTCTTTTCAAACTGATTTTATACTTTTTGGTTCTCATTTTGGCCTACATAGATGTGGGTATGTTTTTTATTATTAATTTTTCCATATACTCACATTGTTTAAGGTATACTCCCCCCCCACTCCCTTTTGGCCTTATTGGAGAAAGTTAATACATTTTTTGTAATTGTAAGAGCCAGGCCTTCTCGTCTAACATCAGTGCCTGACCTCACAAATGCACTTCTGGAAGAATGGTTCAACACTCCCATAGACACACTCCTAAATCTTGTGGACAGCCTTCCCAGAAGAGCTGAAGCTGTTATAGCTGCAAAGGGTGGGTCAACTCAATATTGAACCCTACGGACTAAGACTGGGATGCCATTAAAGTTCCTGTGCATGTAAAGGCAGGTGTCCCAATACTTTTGGTAATATAGTGTATGTAAATTGATAAAAATGTATCTTTTATTGTTATAGAGCTTGGCTGTACCTTTCTACCTGATGAAGCAGGCTGCGACCCCTGAAACGCGTCAAAGTCACAGCAAGCAACTCATCACCCGTTCACAGAAGGGATGATGAGCGTATTACTAAACAGTATCATATATTTTTTTTTTATCTGCCATGTTTTTAGTTTTTCACTGTTTATATGAATGATAACCTTGTAAAATAAACATTTGATATTTTCTACATTACTTTAGTAGTACCGTTAAAGTCCTCAATTTAGTAGCCGGGGGATTGTATAAGACTTGGATGTGGTACTAGACACATTGGGGTTGATTTACTAGACTTCCCCTTTGCAAGTGCAGTTGCTCCAGAACTTAGTAAATGAGGTAAAGCTTCACTTTGCAGAGAATATCCAATCACATGCAAGAAAAAAAACAAAAAAACAGCATATTTGCTTGCACATGATTGGATGATGGAAGTCAGCAGAGCTTCTGCTCATTTACTAAGCTCTGGAGCAACTGCAATGGCTGAGTGCAACTGCACTTTGCAAAGTATATTTGCCTTTAGTAAATCAACCCCATTGTATCATATATTTAGAAGGTTCCCTTTTGGGGTTCCCTTCCTCCCACTATACATTTTTTCAATCTTCCCTTACAGCACTCCTTCCCACCCCATCCTGTGACTGAACCGTAAAAGAAGGAGCACACTGATGAGCTCATCTCTCTGTCACTCTGATCTTTCCTCCTATCATCATGCATTTTGCACTGCAGCGCACCTCATTGGCTCCTTGTGATGCTTCTCAGTCCCCCTAGATGAGCTCTGCTGTAGACGGGAGTGCAAGAGGTTCATACCAGAGCAAATTCAAGTAAGCACAATACCTGCATTTAATGATTACAGAGCTGAAATAAGTTTCTGGCTTTCATGTCTGCCAGGAATTTAGCTTTTTACAATTCTTTTAGCCCAAAATATGTGGTCAATGTCAGCTTTTAGCAGTAAAATGGTTAAACAGCCAACACGGCATTCAGCCTCAAGCTGCTTTGTTCTCCATATCCCAGATAACAACATACTTATTTTTAACCGAAAGACTCTGGAAACATCTGATATAATTTAAGACTTTCTCTAAGAAGAAGTAAAAGATGGCTGCCAACTCCTCCTTCACCCCACCAAGAATCTGCCAGGATTACGGTTTTTACAGTCTAGTTCATTATTTCAAAACATGATGGTAGCAGCTGTTTCACAAAGGAGCAGCAAGGAATTCTTATCTCGTTTGTGCAGCGACTATTGTAAACGCTAATCCACCTGCTTAGCTAACCCCAATAACGCTATTAGTGCATGGCCTCTCCTATCTTCTACAGCACAAAATGTGCCCACATGTTCTCATTCACCAAGGCCCATTCCAGAAATTTCACGTAGCAACCTGCGTTGCGGACATAGAGCTCATTCCATTGAGACGTGTCCAGTAGAGAAGGTACCAGACTACATAGGGATCTAAGGAGCTGTACATGGCTAACTGTACAATATTTCATTAAAAATTCACCAATCTCAGTTAAAGGGAAACTCCACTTTTACTGGATTTTTAAATGAAGGCTAAAGAGCCAGAACAGCTGTACTGAAATAGCTTGTCTTCCCAAGCTGATCTGGCTAAGAAACCCTAACCCTAACAAAGCCTAACAAAGCCTATGTTTCCCACCTCTGTTTCAGCTCTCCAGCCTACATCAATCTCTTCAGCATTCAACATTTCTGTGCAATTATAGGCAGGTGCAGTTAGCCTTCACCCCTCTAGGTGGCTCTGCACCATTATTGCATGGCAAGGGGAGTCTCATTAGGGAATTGAACCCCTCCATACAGTTCCTCGAGAGGAAAAGTGGTCTGATTGGACAATGAACTGTCGAGAGACTTCATCAGCTACCTTGGGCGAGGGAACCATTTAAATAAGGGAGCCCAAGTCATTTTGGCTTGCTTCTGGTGAGTGTAGGGATAGAGACAGGAGAAGGTTTGTGAGGGACAGTACAAAGTGTAGGGAAAGGATTTGGTGGAGTAGGGATACTTCAGGGCAGGCTCCTTGTTCATTGCTAATACTATGGGGGTTCGAAAAAAGAGCTGGCGGAGCTGGTGTACACTATATTACCAAAAGTATTGGGGCACCTGCCTTTACACGCACATGAACTTTAATGGCATCCCAGTCTTAGTCTGTAGGATTCAATATTGAGTTGACCCACCCTTTGCAGCTGTAACAGCTTCAACTCTTCTGGGAAGGCTGTCCACAAGGTTTAGGAGTGTGTCTATGGGAATGTTTGACCATTCTTCCAGAAGCGCATTTGTGAGGTCAGGCACTGAAGTTGGATGAGAAGGCCTGGCTCACAGTGTCTGCTCATCCCAAAGGTGCTCTATCTGGTTGAGGTCAAGACTCTGTGCAGCTTACTCAAGTTCCTTCTCCGCAAACTTCCTCACCCATGTCTTTATGGATCTTGCTTTGTGCACTGGTACACAGTCATGTTGTAACAGGGGTCATCCCCAAACTTTTCCCTCAAAGTTGGGAGCATGAAATTGTCCAAAATATGTTGGTATCCTGACGCCTTAAGAGTTCCCTTGGCTGGAAATAAGGGGCAAAGCCCAGCTCCTAAAAAACAACCCCACACCATAATCCCCTCTCCCCGCCAAATCATTTGTACTTTTGCACAAAACAAGTTCCATAAAGACATGGATGAGCAAGTTTGGGATGGAGGAACTTGACTAGCCTGCACAGTGTCCTGACCTCAACCCGATAGAACACCTTTGGGAGGAGCGCAGACTGCGAGTCAGGCCTTCTTGTCCAACATCAGTGCCTGACCTCTGTCTGTAGTCTGAGAACTGACACTTCCTGTGAGGAAACTACAAATACTCTATTCCCTGGGTCTTTCAGTCTAGTGCTCTGCAGGTGAGAGCTAAACAGTAATTAGATCTGTCACAGACACAAGCAGACAGAGCAATTATTAGACAGATCACCATGCAGTTATTTGCCAGCACACCAAGGATCGGCAAAATAGTATCCAATCACATTCTTTATTGCATGATCATATCACAGAAGGATCCGA
>BLSH010101080.1:1957315-1967894 GCA_018402905.1 Glandirana rugosa | reverse complement strand
CACAGTGAAGTAAATTTCAGGGTTAAACGGGGAGGGAGGGAGAAAAGGTGGAAGGTAAACTCCTACGGGGTGTCTACGAGTCATCCCAAATCTAGACCTTTGTACGAACCGGTCAGGTAGTGGAAATGGGAGTCGAAGAAATCGTTCCGTCACCAGTAGAACCTCCACACAAACCCCAGCAATAGTACAACTTTATGACGGGGTGTCGGGTGAGAGGTTTCCCTCCCCTAGTACGAGACGCAGTCATACAGTGTCATATACAACCGTAAGTATCAAGGGAGTTACTTGACATCGACGGGTCACGTCCGTCGTGAGTACGTCAAGCGTGTGTGGCGGCAACAAGGTGAGGAGTACAAAGACAAGTGTGTCTTGCCTACAGTCAAGCATGGTGGTGGGAGTGTCATGGTCTGGGGCTGCATGAGTGCTGCCTGCACTGGGCAGCTACAGTTCATTGAGGGAACTATGAATGCCAACATATACTGTGACATACTGACGCAGAGCATGATCCCCTCCCTTTGGAGAGTGGGCTGTGGGGCAGTATTTCAACATGATAACGACCCCAAACACACCTCCAAGATGACCACTGCCTTGCTAAAGAAGCTGAGGGTAAAGGTGATGGACTGGCCAAGCATGTTTCCAGATCTAAACCCTACTGAGCATCTGTGGGGCATCCTCAAATGGAAGGTGGAAAAGAGGGAGGGAGGGGCAAATTGGGACTTTAAATGAAGTGACACTAGGGACCTGGTAAGGCCAAGCACTTCCATTCCTACTACAAATGATAAAATTGCGTAAAAAATGTAATCGCCGTGCATTATTCACCTTCTCTTGTCTATGGACAGCAATTATTTACCCTTTCCCTAGGGTGCTAAGGGTCACAGGCCAGATTCTTATGTATTTGAGTTTTAAATCAGTTCTACCCAGATATGTACAATTATGCTATTTTGATGGATTGGGGCGTTGTATTTATTCATGTCAATACTGTGATGTAATGACAATGAAATTTGCATACGCAATGTCAATCATGTACTTCTTTGATTATATGTCTACCAATAAAGTATGAATTTTATTATAATCCATCAATTTATCATTCCCTACCATTTTGCTTCATATAAAGTCCCACTCATCTTCCCCAGCGTTTTTTATGCAATTTTCTCAAACGGAAGGTGGAGGAGCGCAAGGTCTTTAACATCCACCAGCTCCGTGATGCCGTCATGGAGGAGGGGAAGAGGACTCCATTGGCACCCTGTGAAGCTCTGGTGACCTCCATGCCCAAGAGGGTTAAGGCAGTGCTGGAAAATGATGGTGGCCACACAAAATATTGACACTTTGTGCCCAATTTGGACATTTTAACTTAGGGGTGTACCCAATTTTGTTGCCAGTGGTTTAGACATTAATGGCTGTGTGTTATTTTGAGGGGACAGCAAATTTACACTGTTATACAAGCTGTACACTCACTACTTTACATTGTAGCAAAGTGTCATTTCTTCAGTGTTGTCACATGAAAAGATAGAATAAAATATTTACAAAAATGTGAAGGGTGTACTCACTTTTGTGAGATATTGTATATTTAATTTCTTCTTTTTTTTTGCATTTCTCATTGGTTAAAAAAAAAAAAAAAAAAAGTAAAGTGATCTCTTATGTAATCCTGCCTGTGCTGACACATGTTTCCTGTAGGAATGGTAGACAGGAAAGAGTGTTCCCAGGGGAGGATGACACCACTGCTGTCTGCCCGTCTGGGTGGTGTTCTATCTATTATTCATTGTAGTGGTGGGGGAGGCACAGGTCTTCTCGGAGCAGCTGTGACCTCACCATCTAGTCACCAAAACAGGCAATTAAGTGACAAGTCATTTATAATAACAAGTGACATATCTGGCTGAATAGCGGGGTTTAACCCCTTCAGCAGCCGCCACATCTCCGCTCATCAAGACGTCTCTGTATTCCAAAGGGGGTTAGACAGTCAATTACCAGCTGCCATCTGTACGCTATATTAATGCAGTCTTGTTTATAAGACACTTCTTCGAGAAAAAAAAAGGAGTGTTGTGTGTTTGCCGGTAAACAAACCCTAATAAATGAAGTATTTAAAGGGACCTGCGACCGTCACCTACAGGCAGCTGCTTTGTCTCCTGCATATTAAACCCAAGTCACTTGGTCACTTTATTATTATTATATCAAAATCTTCCCCAGCTCTGTACAAAAGTGAGTAGATACAAATTATAGTGATTCACCTTGTAAAACAACCCATCAACCACTTCAACCCCGGAAGGATTTACCCCCCTTCATGACCAGGCCATTTTTTGTGATATGGCACTGCGTCGCTTTAACTGACAATTGCGCGGTCGTGCAACGTTGTACCCAAACAAAATTGACGTCCTTTCCCCCCCCACAAATAGAGCTTTATTTTTTTGGTATTTGATCACCTCTGCGGTTTTTATTTTTTGCGCTATGAACAAAAAAAAGAGCGACTATTTTGAAAAAAGATATATTTTTTACTTTTTGCTATAATAAATATCCAAAAACAAAAAAATGTAAAAAAACGAATTTATTCATCAGTTTAGGCCAATATGTATTCTTCTACATATTTTGGGTAAAAAAAATCGCAATAGGTGTATATTGATTGGTTTGCGCAAAAGTTATTGCTTCTACAAACGACAGGACAGATTTATGGACTTTTATTTATTTTTTTACTGGTGATGGCAGCAATCTGCGATTTTTAGCAGGACTGCGACATTGTGGCAGACAAATCTCACCCCAAATGACACTTTTTGGGGACCAGTGACATTATTACATTGATCAGCGCTATAAAAATGCATAAATGACAATGGCAGGGAAGGGGTTAACACTAGGGGGGCGATCAAGGGGTTAACTGTGTTCCCTGGGTGTGTTCTAACTGTAGGGGGGGATGGGCTGCCTAGGACATGACAGAGATCGATGTTCCCGATGAGTGGAAACAGAAGATCTCTGACATTTCATCAGGGAGAACGGGGATCTGCCTTGTTTACATGCCTCTGTGCACCGTAATCACGGGCGGCCGACAGACATCGAGACATTTTCCCTCCTTTTTTATAAGTGATCACATTCCCTCTGTTCTCAGCTGCATAAGAGCTGGGGAGAGGAGAAACAGCAGCACACTGAGCTTCCCAGTGAATGGCTGTGCAGCGGAGGCATGTCAAGAGGAGTCTGATCATTGGAACTGACCACGATGTGTTCTTCTGCCTAGTGTGGTCAGTTTTTACTCGGAAAGCAGAGCGACTGGCAGGAACACCAGGGATTTCACACAAAGGAAGCAATACAAAAAGAACATGAGACTTTCTCATACAAGTACATGGTATAGCAGGCACATATCAGGAATATGAAATACTGGGGTAGCAAACACTTTAAGCAATGACATTAGGGCTGAACTCCGGCCCCACCTTTAGTCTCGTGCTATTGTACAAGCTCCTCTCCTGTATGGAAATGGCTTACTCTGATATTGCTACACACTGTGAACTGCTCACATTGTGCATTAGAAGCTGCAGCTATTCAGATAGAACCTACCTCATTTCCTGGATTGAGGACATCCAGCATCATCCAACTCTTTCCTCCCCAGTCTTACTGTCCATGGCTTTGGATTTCAGGGAAACGAAGCAAGGGAAAGTCTACTAAATGGGGTCACACACCAAAATAAAAACCTCAGATTGTAACTCTTCTCTTCTTCAAAAGACTTTAATTAAAGTGTTAGTTCACCTTTTCATTAAAAAAAAAAAAATCCCCCCAAAAAAATCAAAAGGTGAGCTAACGCTGTACTCCCTCTGGCCCCACTGAACTTACCTCAATGGGTGCTGAGCTGTTAGTACCCATACAGCCCATGTAGTAATCTGGGATTTGAAATTCCCACTCTTCTCCCTCTTCTCTCTGCAGCGATTCTGGGATGGATCAGAGCGATTCTGATTGGTCAGTGCCAGCACAGAGCATTGTCTGATCTGACCTGGAGTTGCTGCAGAAACAAGAGGAGGAAGAGCGACGATTTTAGGTCCCTGGGCCACAGCACCCGCTGCATGGGCACTGATGGCACACTTACCATGGAGGTTAATAAAGTGGGGACCGCGGGGGTGGGGGTGTAGGTAGGGTATAGTTCACCTTTTTTTTTTAGGAAAAATGTAACTAACCCTTTAAATGTAATATATATAAAGCTGTGTTTGAGTCACAGCTAGCGCTCTCCAATCAGCAGGGAGCACAGAATTTGTAGATTTCAGAGCTGGAGGTCCGACTAAGTGGGGGTGTGCTTAACCACTGCAGAAAGAGACAGAGTGGGCTGTGTGTGTGAACCCCGCTACCTCCTCCTGCCTCCTGGCAGCATGTGAGGAAGAGACGGGATAACAGAACAACTGCATAGGACACTGGGACATGTAGTCCTCAAGGAGCGAAGTGTGATGCAAGTGAATAGGGGCTGTGGGCTTCACTACCCAGGCCACTCTGCAACAAGAGGAGGGGAGCAGCAGAATTTTCCTGAGCATTCGGGGTCAGAAGGTTAGAGCTGTGAGGACCAGAGGAGAGAACCCAGTCTTGTGAGGACCTGATTTCAGTGTTGCCAACCTACTAGATTGAAATTTACTGACACGACACCCAAAATTTACTGGCACAGCCACGTTTTTACTGACATCTCCAAAAGTTACAAAATTACAGGTTTAAGAGCAAATATTAGTATTTGGGCTACAAATACGTCCAATATAGAATTAACAATGTGATTTAAGGTAGATATTAACCACTTGCCGACCGTCAATCAGCAATTGACGGCGGCAAAGTGGCTTTGTAACGCGGATCGCCGTCATCTGACGGCGGCCGCGTGATCGCGCCTAGTGAGCGCGCGCGCGCCGCCGGAGGCGCGCCCGCGCGCTCACTGTGTCCGGGGAGGGCCGGGGAGCGGGTGCGGCGGCTTCGATTGCCGCCGGCTACCCGCGATGGCCCCCCCGGAGCGAAGGAGCGGAGGTCCGTGTAAGTAAACACAGACCTCCGCTCTGTGAAGGGGGAAGGGCTGTGATCACAGCCTTCCTGTACATGGAGGCTGTGATCACTTCCCTTCCCCTGTTAGGGCAGTCCCCATACAGTTAGACCACGCCCAGGGAACATACTTAACCCTTAGAGCGCCCCCTGCAGGTTAACCCCTTCACTGCCAGTGACATTTACACAGTAATCAGTGCATTTTTATAGCACTGATCGCTGTATAAATGCCAATGGTCCCAAAAAAGTGTCAAAATGTTCCGACATGTCCGCTGAAATATCGCAGTACCGCAAAAAATCGCAGATCACCGATATTATTAGTAAATAATAAAAAAAATAAAAACCCCAAAAATGAATTCTCATCACCCGTAAGCGCGACCACTTTTGCGCAAACCAATCAATAAACGCCAATTGCGATTTTTTTTATCGCAAATATGAGGAAGAATATAAATCGGCCAAAAACGGTGAAAAAAAATGTTTTTTTATATTTTTTTTTTGGATTTGTATTTTAGCAAAAAGTAAGAAATTTGGGTTTTTTTTGCAAAATTGTCGCTCTTCTTTTGTTTATAGCGGCGATCAGAAATGACGCAGAGGGGATCAAATACCACCAAAAGAAAGCTCTATTTGTGGGAAAAAAAGGACGCAAATTTCGTTTGGGTACAACGTCGCACGACCGCGCAATTGTCAGTTAAAGCGACGTAGCGCCGAATCGCAAAAAGGGCTCCGGTCCTAAAGCTGGAAATCCTTCCGGTCCTTAAGTGGTTAAGGCAAAAAACATACACTATATTGCCAAAAGTATTGGGACGCCTGCCTTTACACGCACATGTAAGTGAGTTTGCCCACCCTTTGCAGCTATAACAGCTTCAACTCTTCTGGGAAGGCTGTCCATAAGGTTTAGGAGTGTCTATGGGAATGTTTGGCCATTCTTCCAGAAGCGCATTTATAAAGGTCAGGCACTGATGTTGGATGAGAAGGCCTGGCTTGCAATGTCTGCCCCAATTCATCCGAAAGGTGTTCTATTGGGTTGTGGTCAGGACTCTGTGCAGGCCAGTCAAGTTCCTCCACCCCAAACTCGCTCATCCATGTCTTTATGGACCTTGCTTTGTGCACTGATGAGCAGTAATGTTGGAACATGTAATTGCCCAGAACTGCCAGTAGAAGTCAGCATACTTTAAAACGAAAGTCCCCTAATGCCGCATGATGCAGCATAAAAAAATACAGGTCACAAAGAACATCCTCAGTTACAGTATCAAGTTTAAGTGGAAGACAGTGGACTGGTGCTGCACCAGCCTGCTTAGCGGCAAGTTACTGTGTACAGGGTATAGAGGGAATTACTTCCAATGGGTTGTATCCCAGTCAGTGGTGGCCTGTCCATTAGGGGCGCATGGGCGGCGCCCTCCCATTCATGTGTTCGGCCCCCTCATCTACATACAGGGCGCCGGACCATGGATTCCAATGGAGGGTGCTTTTTTTTGAAAAGAGACTCTAATAGGCTTCAAAAAAGGGTGGGCTCGAGCCGCAGAGCACTGTGCTTCGAGCCCATCCATTTGTGTGACAATAGCGAATGAATGTTCGCTATTCTGACACTAATCCTCATCCCAGCCAATCAGGAAGTGGGTCGTGAGACCTGTCACCTGATTGGCTGAAAGGACAGGTGACCCTTTTGGACGCCTAGTGCCTAGAAGGAGGAGAGGGGAGACGCACAGTGGAAGCCACCATGCTGGAGGAGAGGACCCAGGAGCCGATGCCCGCAGCCGGCCACCTAGATGCGGTAAGTGTCAGAGTGACCGGCAGACAGTGAGCGGGCGGGGGGAGTGCCGCCAGCTGCCCGCGGGGGGTGGTTGTTTGCTGCACCCCCCCCAAAAAAACCCCACCAGCCGCCACTGATCCCAATTGGACGTGGTAGGTGATAGACTCCACTTAGGTTTAAGGCTGCTACCTTTCTGATAGCGACAATGAAGGTGTTACCAATGGAAAAACTTGGGAGATTGGAGAGGAGTGCCCGATGTCCAAAAAAGTTTCACTTGATGAGTTTTATAGTTGTTTATTGAGGATAAATGTAAACAAGTAGAGCCAACGCGTTTTGGGGGAATTGCCTCCTCCTTCTTCAGGGCTAGTATACTGTATAGAGAGAAAGATACATGGAAAACGCTATAGCCAGTCCATAGGATTTGTACAAAGTGCAAAGCAAATATCTGTGTTGTTAAAGTGGTTGAAAGGCTCAAGGTAAAAAAAACTTTTCTGTGCAGCATTCCCGCTTAGCCCCGCCCAATACTTACCTGAGCCCCATCTTGATCCAGTGATGTACACATTTGCCCAGTTTTCCGGAGACTCGGCCTCCTAATTTTTTTTGGCATTGGGTGCTCCTCTCCAATCGCCTCAGTTACAGTATGGATACATAGGGATGTTATTCTGCAGTCTTAGAAAAGTATGATACCGCCTGGACCTCATTTTTTATTTGCATTTTTTTGTAGTATGATATTGCACCCCATGTCCCCACTATGCCCTGTGCAACAGCCCCTGCTGCCATCCCCTGGGTACAGTACTGTCATCTGTATGCTTAGGGGATTGGGGCATTTGAAATATAATCATTCATATTGGAAAGTAAATATGCATTGAAAATGCTGCATGAAATAAATACTTAGGATTTTTTGTGTTAAGCAGATGATGTGGATTTGATGCACTCGTCTCGGGGGATTTCATGAAATAGAGGCTTATGGCAGTTGTGGATCTTCCAGTTGCCGCTGAAGCGTGTTGTGTGTCTAACCAGGTGGTCTCGGGAGGGGAACATTACAGCATGGCACCATGGGACTTCATGTTGTGTCTGCCTGAGCCGCAATTATTCTGTATACAATGAAGTCACCAGAGATAGCCCTGGCGCCTCTACTGAGCTGCGGCTCAGACTCCATTTTCCCCTGGCTGTGTACACTGCAGGCTCCCTTCACTAGATGTACATTGCACATTACAGGCTGCTCTTAGCATTGTCAGCATTAAAAAAAAAATACCCTCGCCAGCATCACAGAGAAGATGATTGACTTGGTATACATCAGAGATGGTCTATAAAATGGTAAGTGGAGAAAAATGTGCCAACCAATCAGATGAGAGCAGAAACAGAAGCTGCTTTTTGATTGGTACACACATGGGCCTATACCTAAAGATCTGTAAACTTCAGATCCATAATAACATGTTCAAGCACATTCTATGGGAGCCATCTGCATCCTATCCTAGCAACAGAAGGTCATTTACGCTCTAACACTGCACATATATGAAGGCCAATTCACATCAATACTTTTTTATTGATTTTAGATGGGTTACTGCCTCTAGGTGTGTTACTGTGCATTGAACTTTATAGAACATGGGTTCTGATGAAAGCACATCAAAGATGCAGCATGCAAGACTTTTTCTAATGCACTGCACAGTGGCGGCTGGTGCATTTTGTTTGGGGGGGGCGGGGCGGCAAACAAAGACCCCGCCAGGTCCAAACTTACCCCATCCAGGTTGCGGCTTCCCCGACTTCTCCTCCCGGCTCATCCGGTCTTAAGATCCCCCTCCTGCCCTGATTGGCTGGGAGGAGAAGCCGGAAGACAATAGTGACTATTGATTCGCTAAAGTCACAAGTGGGTGGCCCAATCTTTTTGAAGCCAATTAGAGCTCTAATCATGTGCTTAAAAAAAAAACGATGAGTCCGGCGCCCCGCATGAAGATTAGGGGGCAGCACCCCAGCGCCCCTTATGGACCGGCCACCCCTGGCACTGCATCTTTAATGCACATAAAACGTTCAGATATGAAGGGAGTCTAAACATTGCACAAACCTTACATGCATACATGCCATATTTTTATACGGTTTTGTGCATGTATCCTTAAGGGATTCAGAAAGAAATGTGCTTCACACTGACCATCATTGTATTGAATTCCAGTACACTAAGCCCCCACACTTCTGAGTCTGATTTTTGGGGTCTATTTATGTTGTTGCTGTGCGAACATTTCAAGCCTGTATTCTGCCTAATACATTTATTTCCAATGATCAGCAGCTCCATCTAGTGACCATAATGAGATATTATCCTGATTGAGGTATTTCACAAAAATACTGCATTATGGCCACAAGATGGAGCTTTACAAAAAAAAATAATAGACACATTAGAGTCAAGAGTCTGATTGAGAATATATATTTATAAAAAAAATAAAATTCAGAACTGATTTGGAACAAAATATAAAAAAAAAAAAAACCCACACAATTGATAGTAATTTAACCAGGGCTTTTTTTCTCAGAGAATAGGTGTAGGTACTTCACTCTACTGGGTCACCCCTTGTCTCCGTCCTCTGCCCACCTCCTAGCAATGTCCCTGGGTTCCACCCCCTACCCTCCTCCTAGTACCGCCCCTTTTAGAGAATACAGAACCAAATATTATTTTTTGGTACTAAGTAGTTTGTATGGAATTTGCTAATGAAAGGCAGTAAAACAAGCAACAACAGACCCTCTCCAGCAACAACAGACCAATCCCAGCAACAATAGACCCCCAGCAGCAATAGATCTGCCCAGCAACAAAAGATCAACCCCAACAACAATAGACACCCTAGCAACAATAGATCTCCTCAGCAACAATACCCCCCAGCAAAATAGATCCCCCCAGCAACAGCAGACCCAGCAACAATAGAAACTCCCAGCAACAATAGACCTGAAAAGCTACAAAAGAACCCCCCAGCAAAAATAGCCCCCCCCACAACAAAATACCCCCCAGCAACAGAACTTTAGATACACCCTAGCAACAATATACTTCAACAGCAACAATAGATCTCCCAGAAACCAGCATCAATAGACCCTTCCCTTAAGAGTATATCTCCCCCAGCAACATAAAATCCCTTTGAGCAACAATAGATTCCCCTCAGTGGCAGCAATAGATCCCCCAGCATACCCTAGCACCCCTTGGCACTATATACAGTACATCCAGTCCTGGAGGTGCCGGATCTGTGTTCCCCTACATTTCTGCTGAAAAAAGAGCCCTGAATTTAACATAACATAAGAACAGGATGGTATATATGTCATTTCTACATTTACTTCTTTTGGGGTTCAGTCATTTCTTTCAACCCTTTGCTCAGCTGTATACCAAATAAAACATTCTATACATACATTCCCCAACCTCCGCAGTTCATTTAAAGCTGAACTCCAGTTAAACAGCTAAACACAAAGATGAAATGCATAGAAATCAGCATGCCAGACTGTCATTTATCTATACAGTCCTGAGATTTACACAGCTCTGTTACATAGCACAGTCCTGACTGAGAGGACAGTGGATCTGAGTGTGTTCTGATGCAGTTAAGCGAGACTTACAGGCCTTGTTCCTCCCTGAGCATGGGAAAGAACATTAAAATAAGAAGCAGCAGATTAAGCTCAACCCTTCGTCTCTCTGCTTTCTCCTCCTATCAGCAGTGCCTGCAACAGGATGATACCAAGTGAAAGGTAATGAGTAGAGTTGAGCGAACCTCTGGAAGTTCGGGTTCTGCTGGTCCGTCCGAACTTCGGGACAAAGTCTGGGTCCGGGTCCGGACGGAACCCGAACGATCGCACGGACAACGAACCCCATTGAAATCAATGGGGACCCAA
>BLSH010101080.1:1918684-1948589 GCA_018402905.1 Glandirana rugosa | reverse complement strand
GAAATAATGGTTATTTGTTCGCAATAAACGTGTTCTAGGTCAGAAAAACGGAGATGTACCAAATTAGGAACCCTTTGCCTCTCCTCTTCCTATTCCCTCGGGACTCTGGTCTCCTTAGCTCCTCACGATATGGATCACTCGTGTCGCCCTCGACACGTGAGGAAGGTTTTGCACCTGGGGAACTCACCCCTTGCAAAAAGACCATTCGTCCGTATGCGAGATAGACCTCCCTAGTGGGCCGCGTGCCTAACCTTATTCTGTGGTGTTCAGTGATGGATATTCTAAGTGACCTTCTAAGGTGTGTCTTTCAGTGAAGTGGTGGTGACTGGTCTCTATACCAGAAAAACGTTCCCCACTCAAGGGGTCCACGTTTTGGAAGGAGTGCACAGCTCCCGCTGTGCTCACTAGGTATAGCACTCCTCGATTCCTCTGGTCTCAGGGCTCCCTTATCCTTCTCCTCTCCGTTTCCCAAGGATTAAACCATGTAGAGGCAAAAAGACTGGATCTTGTGCAAATAACGCTTGTTTATTGGTAATAAAGGTAGCTAAAAACTCACATTTAAAAAACGATATTACAGCTGGGGGTTCCGCAGAATGGAGACGCCGTGTCTCCTGCGTTCCACCTGGAAACCGAAAACCGGAAGTGACGTTTGACGTATAAGCCCCGCCCTACGCGTTTCGTCATAGGACGTCTACTGGAGCGGTATGATGAAACGCGTAGGGCGGGGCTTATATGTCAAACGTATACTGTATAATATGACCCACCAATAATTCTTGCACCGCCTCAAAATAACTAAAGCACTGCAGCCCATTTTTTAGACTGTAAGACCCAAAAATCAGAAAGTCCAATTATTCGCCAGCATACTGGAAAATTTTCAATATTATTAAACAGGAATAAATATACAAAGAGCAGCGCCAATACCATCTTAATACTCTCATATTAACTCACTACCCTTGTTCGGGAAGTTCGGTGGTGGCAGCAGCTCTTAGAGCATACCTGATCCGGTTGCGCGGAACAAAGATTTTACATTTTCATACCTCAGATCACACCCAATTCTTGCACCTTCAGATCTCAGATCAGCGCTAATTACTGCACCTTCATTCCTTAGATCAGGGTTTCTCAACCAGGGTTCCGTGGAACACTAGGGTTCCTCCAGAGGTTGCTAGGGGTTGCTTGAGCAATGGTCAATTTCTACCTCTCAGATAAATCCCCAATGATACCATTGATCTTTTTAGCTATCTGTTAGGGGGTCATTCTTCCCAATGACCACAAGTGTAAGGAGCATTCTTACCATTGACCATCAAACTAATGTATCATGAGTTGTAGATGTTTAATTTTTAGCAGGGGCTCCCCGAGACCGGAGAATTATTTCAAGGGTTCCTCGGTGTTGAAAAAGTTGAGAAAGGCTGCCTTAGATGAACCAAAATTCCTGTAACTTCAGAACTTCAGATCAGCCCCAATTCATGCACTGTCGCACCCCAGATCAGCTGCAGTTCCCGTCCCTTCATGCTTCAGGTAAGCCACACTTAATGCACCCTCAGACCTCAGCCTGGTACGCATGCCTATCTCTGATAAATTGGTTTTTAATATTATTTTTTTTTATAGTTCTGGCAATACTAAATAAGGGAGAGATGTACAAAACTGCTATATGTTCAATTATGAGCATACATTTTTTAGTGTTTGGATGGAAACATATTGGCAACCCCCATAAGGTTTTATTTGCTGCTACCTTTTTGTGTTTAACCTTTACATCCTGTTGTGTCACTGGAATAGGATATGAGACGGCACACACAGAATAGTAAAAAAGAAGTGTTCGAAATTCTGTTTTATTTTATTCTCTGTGTCCCTGTAAAAATGTCTTACCTTCCTGTTGTGTCACTAGGACAGGAAATGCTTGAAAATCTTCCTTGCGGGGACACAGACAACACTTAAATCCTATCCTTCCCCCACTCCATCAAAATGTAAAAATGCTTTGGCTGAAGTTCAAGTTTAGCAAAGAAGAATCTTTAAAAATAGCCATTTTAGCAAATCACACGTCTTTCACTTGATGTGTAACGCATTTCAAAAGTATCATGTCCTTTTTAAGCACAACAGGACCCAGATATGACCTCACATTTCAAAGCAGCAGAATGCTTCTGAATTTTTGAGAGCAGAGAAATATTAAACCAATGTAAGACTGCAAATTTTAAAAGTTGACATTACTTTCCAAATAACTTCTCACAGCAGAACCTCTGTTGACTTTCCAGAGCAATAGGAAATTAGATTTTATATGTCTTTTCATTGTGTGATTATTTAGTGGGTTTGTTTTTGTTAAGCAAATATTCACACATATTTTCAGGTGCATAAAGTTTGTAATAGTATTTATCCTGTTTTATTGTTAGCTGCAATTTATGCATAAATTACCATGCATTTGCATAACATTGTTTGAGCTTGGCTTGTTTGTAGGGAAAGGAATTCTCTCTCGGTTTGGAACAATAATATTCCATTGACATAAAGTTGTTTTTATTAAAGTGTTGAAAATGGAAATGCAGTTGAATCGTGAAACACTGTAGCACCGCTTAGAGGAATCCATTTATGCTGGCAAACTTGTTACTGTTTCTATAACATACTCACCCATTGTTCCATCTTTACAGAAACAAAATAACAGTTCTGAACTGGTTATTCGGAATTGTCTTGTAAAAGATGTCTCTACCCAGCTGAAAATGTCTTACAGGAGAATTGCAGTCAGGATAAACATTTTTAGTAAATGTACATAATCACAGGTTAGGTGCAGTCAGGGCTTATTTTTTGTTTGATTGGCTGCACTTCTGCGTTGGCGCTTTATTTTGACATACTGCCCTTTCTTAGGGCTGGTTCACACATAGGCGACTTGCACTCTGACTTATGTGGCTCCAAGTCGCTTGACATCAGAAATCCCATTGAAATGAATGAGAGTCGTCTTAATGTACACTACTGAAGTTGCTCCCACTTCAAAAAAGGTTCCTATACTACTTCAAGGCGACTTGTATCCGACTTGTGCCCATAGAATTCAATGGAAGTCACCTCCAAGTCGGATCCCCATCTATATTGAAGTGACTTTACAGGAAAAAGAAAATAATTTACCAAGGTACTCCCCCTGAATTACCCAAGCAACCCCCACCCTCCCTTCTCTGATTGGCCACAGGCAAAGTCTCCTGGCATGGAGGTCGCTTTAAGTCACGTTCTAAGTCGCCCAAAGTCACGCTGAAGTCACCTTGAAGTCACGTACAAATCGCCTAGCAAAATCGCGCCTGATTTCGGATCACCTATGTGTGAACCGGCCCTAAAAGTGGAACTTTACAAATGGGCGAACAGTCAAAATATTTTACATAGTTACATAGTTAGTTAGGTTGAAAAAAGACACAAGTCCATCCAGTTCAACCAAAAAAAAAAAAAAAAAAAAAATATATATATATATATATATACATATACACATATATACACATATACACATACAACCAAATAATCCCATATACAATATTTCACCCACAGTTGATCCAGAGGAAGGCAAAAATGTAATGTAATGTAAAATTTAATGTAGAAATTACAATTACCACTTACTGATAGCCTCATAGCAGATTTACTGCTACAGGGCAGCTGCGCTGCACCATACAGTGCACTCCTGCTGTGATTTTACACCGCGGATCCCACAGACCCAATCTCCGCCGGCACCCGCTGATCGTTCGTTACACTGACAGAATGGCAGTCTATGTAAACAAGGCAGGCTGTTACTCTGTCAGTAGAGAAGACATGGATCCTGTGTTTTTGTAAAGCAGGAACACCAATCCATGTCTTCCCCTAGTAAAAGCACCTCCCCCACTACACTGAAGCACTAGCTGGGCACACAGTTATCCCTTTGATCACCCCTGATGTTAACTCCTTCCCTGCCAGTGTCATTAGTACAGTGATGGTGCATATTTTTAGCACTGACCACTATATTAGTGTCACTGGTCCCCAAAAAAGTGTCAGTTAGTGTCCGATGTGTCCAGCAAAATATCGCAGTTCTGCTATAAATTGCTGATCCCCGCCATTACTAGTAAAAAAATAAAGTAAGAAAAAATATCCCATAGTATGTAGACACTATAACTTTTGCACAAACCAATCAATATATTGTACGCTTATTGGGATTTTTTAACAAAAACATGTAGCAGAATACATAATGGACTAAACTGATAAAGAAATTTTATTTTTTTAAAATGTTTTTATTGGATGTGTTAGAACAGAAAGTAAAAAAATATTGTTTTTTTTTTCAAAATTGTCATCGTTCTTTGTTTATAGCGCAAAAAATAAAAATCACAGAGGTGATCAAATACCACCAAAAGAAAGCTCTATTTGTGGGAAAAAAGGACATAAATGTTATTTGGGTACAATGCCGCACAACTGTGCAATTGTCAGTTAAAATAATGCAGTGCCGTATGGCAAAAAATGGCCTGGTCATGAAGGGGGTGAAACCTTCCAGAGGTGAAGTGGTTAAAAGAGAAGTATGAACTTTTTTTTTTTTCAGAATGATACTTACCTAGGTGGATGCAGCATTGATCTGATTCTGCATCTGTCCCCCACTGGCTCTAAGACTGAGAACTGAGCGATCAAACACCGCCTATTGCTTGGCTCTCAGAGCTCCCTGAGCAGAAAGCTGGTGACGGTCAGTCATCGCTGTCATCGCTGTCTGTTCTGCCCCTTGCTCATTGGAGCGCTGAGTTGTGGAGGGGGCGGGAGTGGCCAGCTCAGGCTCTCAGTGGCTCTTGAGATGCTGAGCCGGGTTCTGGTCCAGGCACATGGGCAGATCCCAACTCCATTGTCGCGATCTTGCCCGAGCCGAACGAACTGCACTCCTGTGATCCACAGGAGAAGTACAGGCAAACAAGCTCCTCTAAGTGTATTTACCTGCCTGTACATCCATGTACAGTGAGCTGCACATGCACAGCTCATTGTACAAGTTTGGCAATGCTGGGATGACCGAACTCCTGTCCATGCGTCATATCGGTCAGACCAATGAAAGAAGCAGACAATAGATACCTGGAAGCTGGACGCTCAAAGAGGTCAGCGGCCAGCGGGGAGCTCCGGGACGTTGCATCGCTGGAGTGAAGGTATATATAGCTCTGCTTTAAGAGGAAACTATAATAGTTTGGGCTATATTCTTTGTTAGGCCTCATTCACATGGGCATACTGTATGCCTATTTTTTGCATGGAACACAGGTTCTTGCTTCCAGAGCTAGCAGAAGATCCTACATAAAGTCTAAAGTACTCGTGCTCAGACATGTTTAGGTGCATACAGCATTTAGATGTGTAAAATTCTACTTTCATTCAAATTAATTTGAATTATGGCTGCACCTGTATACCTGTACATCATGGTGTTAGGCAGGGTTGCTGACAAATTGAGTCTGCTAGGTGGTAACTAGCCTGGCTGATTATTAGGGAGATTGTTGGGGAGATCCATTCCCTTTCCCTAAATCTGGGTTTGATGCACTTCTCTCTTGTCACTGGATGGCATTGTTGCCAGTGGCATTGAATTGATAAGGGCATATGGAATCCAGACTAGGGGTGGTTAGGTTGACTCAGCCAATTGGCAGGGGTTTCTTTGCCTCTTGGCCTGCTGGGAGAGTCTATATATTCGGGAGAGGTCAGGTCATCGGGGTTCTGTGCCACCTGGATGGCCGTCTGGGTGGATGTGTGTTGAAAGGCTCCCGGCTGATAGGCCAGAAGCCTGAGGCCTATCCGGGAGTTCCTGGTTGCTAGGCAGTCTGAGGCCTACCCAGGATTGAGAGAAGCAGCATGGGGTTAGGGCTTCATGCTGGAAGCCTAACCAAGTTGCAGGGGTCGGACAACCGAGTGTTGCCAGAGGTGAAGGAAAGCAGTCGCCATATGGGACGGTCATTCCTGTCACCAGAGGCAAGTGAGAACCAGAGCCAGAGGTAAAGGAGAAGAAGTTTCCATCAAGGAACAGTCCCTCTTGTTATCTGAGGCCAGTGTGTTGGAGGTCTGAAGAAGTACCAGAGCAGCCTTTTTCACTAGCCGGGGACAGTTAAGAAGTTGGGAAAGCTTCAGCTGAGTCAAGCTAGGGACCCAGCAAGATAGTGTGGGTGACACTTGTGGATGATTCAGCGGGTTAGCTGAAGAGCCAAGTCAGGGACCCAGCAGGACAGCGTGGTTGACACTTGGAAGCCACTGCAAGTTAGTTGTGGAGGAGCTCAAGGGGATCCAGTGGTGGCTGGGATCGGAAGAGTCTATTGAGAGACTGGGAGCTCAGTGAGAGGATCTACAGTGGGAGACTGTGAGATGTGAGAGAAGATTTACAACGGGATACTGTGAGTTGTAATCAGCATTGAAGTTGAAGTTACAAGTTCAGTTGCTAAAGGAGACAGCAGTCTACAAATACAGTTTGCTGCAATTCAGCTTAAAGGCTCTTGAACTGTATTGCTGTCTTTCTATTCCTATTGTTGTCTCAGAGTCTGCCAAGTGTTTTTGCACCCACCTAAGGGTGTCCTGGCCCTAAACCTCTCTCCCCAGTTCATTAAGAGACAATAAATCTATTTTTGCATTCTCAAAGTGTCTGGTGCCTGTCTTTGCACTACACCCACTATGCCTAGTAAACCGCACTGTGAAGAGGGATGTCAGCTCTTCCTGACTCTGGAGGTCACCATTAGGCCTATAGGGGTTGGGGCCATGGCTACATACCATAACCCCGGTATTTTTTTTTTTTCCACTGGCAATGCGCTTTCATCTAAAAGCAAACCTAGCAGCAGATTAGATGTTGGATTGCTTTTACATACATTCTCTCATGCTATCAGGTATCAGATCTGGGGGTGCCGCTGGGTTATCATAGAGCTGGCCAAAGACCAAAAGGTCCCCGGCCATCTCTATGGTCTAGTACAGGGGTAGGGAACCTGCGGCTCTCCAGCTGTTGTAGAACTACATTTCCCATGAGGCATTGCAAGGCTGATGGGTACAATTACTCCCAGAAGCATGATGGGAAATGTAGTTCTACAACAGCTGGAGAGCCGCAGGTTCCCTACCCCTGGTCTAGTAGATCAGAAGTGGCATCATTACGTCACTTCCGGTTAGGGCAGCTGCAAACTGTGTTTTTTTTTTGGAAAGCATGAGATCAATGTTTTGTTTTTTTTTGTTTTATCTCATACTTTCCAGGGTACACCACAGATGTCTCCATAAAGAGGACCTGCCATGCCTTATTTCTATCACAAGGGATATTTACATTTTTTGTGACAGGAATAAAAGTGATAAAAAAGGACAGTGTACAAATGATAAAATAATATATTTTTTTAAAGTGCCACTGTCCTAGGGTTGCCACCGCTTCCCTTTCAAGCCAAACACATATTGATTACACATGTTCTGGGGCTAATTTAATGCAGGAAAGGCACTAAGTGAATTTAATTACCACCTTAATCAGCCACAGAACCTGTGTAATTAATGTGTTTGGTTTTAAAGGGATGAGGCGGCAACCCTACCCTATCCCTCAATGCTTGCATGTAGAAGGGAACATATATGTAGGTTGCAGACGCATATGTAAATGGTGTATCACTGCAAACGTTATAGCGAGCACAATAATTATAGCTCTAGACCAGGGGATCTCAACTCCGGTTCTCGGGACCCACTAACAGGCCAGGTTTGCAGGATAACTGAAATACATCACATGTGATATCCTTTGCTGCTCAGTGATTGCAGTATTCTAGTTTGCATCTCTCCAAGGTAATACTTAAAATCTGGCCTGTTGGTGGGTCCTGAGGACGGGAGTTGAGAACCACTGCTCTAGACCTTCCCTGTAACTCCAAACTAGTATCTAGTAGTTTGTTGCTATTCCACGAGCGCATCCAATAGTGAAGCGTGATAGGCTAGGTATCTTTTTACTCAGCGTAACATCATCTTTTAAATGCTACTAAAAAATTGGGTTATTTATTGTGTTTTTTGCATTAAAATTTATTAAAGTGTATTTTTTTTCCAAAAAATTGCATTTGAAAAACACAAGTACAAATACTGTGTGACATAAAAAATTGCCACGACCACCATTTTAATCTCTAGGGCCTCTTCTAAAATATATATACAGTATCTCACAAAAGTGAGTACACGCCTCAGATGTTTGTGAATATTTTATTCTATCTTTACATGTGACAACACTGAAGAAATGACACTTTGCTACAATGTAAAGTAGTGAGTGTACAGCTTGTATAACAGTGTAAATTTGCTGTCCCCTCAAAAAAACTCAACACAGCCATTAATGTCTAAACCACTGGCAAAAAAGTGAGTACACCCCTCATGAAAAGAAGGGTTTAGAACCTGGAGACATGCTTGGCCAGTCCATCACCTTTACCCTCAGCTTCTTTAGCAAGGCAGTAGTCATTTTGGAGGTGTGTTTAGGGTCGTTATCATGTTGGAATACTGCCCTGCAGCCCCGTTTCCGAAGGGAGGGGATCATGCTCTGCTTCAGTATGTCACAGTACATGTTGGCATTCATAGTTCCCTCAATGAACTGTAACTCCCCAGTGCTGGCAGCACTCATGCAACCCCAGACCATGGCATTCCCACCACCATGCTTGACTGTAGGCAAGACACACTTGTCTTTGTACTCCTCACCTGGTTGCTGCCACACACGCTTGGCACCATCTGAACCAAATACATTTATCTTATCAGACCACAGGATGTGGTTCCAGTAATCCATGTCCTTAGTCTGCTTGTCTTTAGCAAACTGTTTGTGGGCTTTCTTGTGCATCGTCTTTAGAAGTGGCTTCGTTCTGGGACAACAGCCATGCAGACCAATAAGATGCAGTGTGCAGCGTATGGTCTGAGCACTGACAGGCTGACCCCCCATTCCTTCAACCTCTGCAGCAATGCTGTCAGCACTCTTACATCTATTTACCATTGACAACCTCTGGATAGAATGCTGAGCATGTGCACTCAACTTCTTGGTCGACCGCTGTATGGTCTTGGCCACTGCGCTGCAGTTCAGTTTCAGGGTCTTGGCAATGTTCTTATAGCCTAGGCCATCTTTATGTAGAGCAACAATTCTTTTTTTTAGATACTCAGAGAGTTCTTTGCCATGAGGTGCCATGTTGAACTTCCAGTGACCAGTATTAGAGAGTGAGAGCGATAACACCAAATTTAACACACCTGCTCCCCATTCACACCTGAGACCTTGTAACACTAACGAGTCACAGGACATCAGGGGGGAAATGGCTAATTGGGCCCAATTTGGACATTTTCACTTAGGTGTGTACTCACTTTTGTTGCCAGTGGTGTAGACATTAATGGCTGTGTGATAAGTTATTTTGAGGGGACAGCAAATTTACACTGTTATACAAGCTGTACACTCACTCCTTTACATTGTAGCAAAGTGTCATTTCTTCAGTGTTTTCACATGAAAAGATATAATAAAATATTTACAAATATGTAAAGGGTGTACTCACTTTTGTGAGATACTGTGTGTATATATATATATATATATGTATATATACACACAGTTGTGCTCATAAGTTTACATACCCTGGCAGAATTTATGATTTTGTGGCCATTTTTCAGAGAATATGAATGAGAACATAAAAACATTTCTCTGACTCATGGTTAGTGTTTGGCTGAAACCATTTATTATCATTCAACTGTGTTTACTCTTTTTAAATCATAATGACAACAGAAACTACCCATATGACCCTGATCAAAAGTTTACATACCCTGGTGATTTTGGCCTGATAACATGCACACAAGTTGACACAAAGGGGTTTGAATGGCTATTCAAGGTAACCATCCTCACCTGTCATCTGTTTGCTTGTAATTAGTGTGTGTGTATAAAAGGTCAATGAGTTTCTGGACTCCTGGCAGACCCTTGCATCTTTCATCCAGTGCTGTACTGATGTTTCTGGATTCTGAGTCATAGGGAAAGCAAATGAATTGTCAAAGGATCTGCGGGAAAAGGTCATTGGAGTGTATAAAACAGGAAAGGGACATAAAAAGATATCCAAGGAATTGAGAATGCCAATCAGCAGTGTTCAAACTCTAATCAAGAAGTGGAAATTGAGGGGTTCTGTTGAAACCAAACCACGGTCAGGTAGAACAACTAAAATTTCAGCAACAACTGCCAGGAAAATTGTTCGGAATGCAAAGAAAAACCCACAAATAACTTCAGGACTCTCTGAAAACATGTGGTATGGCTGTTTCAAGATGTACAATAACGAAGCAATTGAAGAAAGATGGGCTGCATGGTCGAATCGCTTGAAGAAAGCCATTACTACGCAAATGCCACAAAGTATCCCGATTACAATACACCAAACAGCACAGAGACAAGCTTCAAAACTTCTGGCACAAAGTAATTTGGAGTGATGAGACCAAAATTGAGATTTTTGGCCACAACCATAAACCCTACATTTGGATCACTGATGTTTTGGGGATGCGTGAGCTACAAAGGCACAGGATATTTGGTCAAAATTGATGGCAAGATGAATGCAGTATGTTATCAAAAAATATTGGAGGAACATTTGCATTCATCAGCAAGGAAGCTGCGCATTGGACATACTTGGACATTCCAACATGACAACGATCCAAAACACAAGGCCAAGTCGACCCGTCATTGGCTACAGCAGAATAAAGTGAAGGTTCTGGAGTGGTCATCTCAGTGTCCTGACCTCAATATCATTGAGCCACTCTGGGGAGATCTCAAACGTGCAGCTCATGCAAGACAGCCCAAGGATTTCCAGGAACTGGAGGTTTTTTGCCAAGAGGAATGGGCAGCTTTAGCATCTGAGAAGATAAAGAGCCTCATCCACAAATACTACAAAAGACTTCAAAATGTCATTGATGTTAAAGGGGGCAATCCATGGTATTTAGACCTGGGGCATGTAAACTTTTGATCAGGGTCATTTGGGTAGTTTCTGTTGTCATTAATATTTAAAAAGAGTAAACACAGTTGATTGATAATAAATGGCGTGTGCCAAACACAAACCATTAGTGAAAGAAATGTTTTTGTGTTCTCATTCATATTCTCTGAAAAATGGCCAAGAAATCAAATTCTGCCAGGGTATGTAAACAGTTGCGCTCATAAGTCTCTGTGCTGTTTGGTGTATTGTAAGCGGGATACTTTGTGGCTTTTGCGTAGTAATGGATTTATTCTGGTGATTCGACCATGCAGCCCATCTTTCTTCAAGTGCCTCCTTATTGTGCATCTTGAAACAGCCACACCACATGTTTTCAGAGAGTCCTTTATTATACCTGAAGTTATTTGTGGGTTTTTCTTTGCATCCCGAACAATTTTCCTGGCAGTCGTGGCTGAAATTTTAGTTGGTGTACCTGACCGTGGTTTGGTTTCAACAGAACCCCTCATTTTCCACTTCTTGATTAGAGTTTGAATACTGCTGATTGGCATTCTCAATTCATTGGATATCTTTTTATATCCCTTTCCTGCTTTATACAGTTCAACTACCTTTTCCCCCAGATCCTTTGACAATTCTTTTGCTTTCCCCATGACTCAGAATCCAGAAACGTCAGTGCAGCACTGGATGAAAGATACAAGGGTCTGTCAGGAGTCCAGAAACTCATTGACCTTTTATACACACACACTAATTACAAGCAAACAGATGGCAGGTGAGGATGGTTACATTTAATAGCCATTCAAACCCCTTTGTGTCAACTTGTGTGCATGTTATCAGGCCAAAATCACCAGGGTATGCAAACTTTTGATCAGGGTCATTAGAGTAGTTTCTGATGTCATTATGATTTGAAAAGAGTACACACAGTTGATTGATAATAAATGGCTTTAGCCAAACACCAACCATGAGTGAAAGAAATGTTTTTGTGTTCTCATTCATATTCTCTGAAAAATGGCCAAGAAATCAAATTCTGCCAGGGTATGTAAACAGTTGTGCTCATAAGTCTCTGTGCTGTTTGTTGTATTGTAAGTGGGATACTTTGTGGCTTTTGCGTAGTAATGGATTTATTCTGGCGACTCGACCATGCAGCCCATCTTTTTCAAGTGCCTCCTTATTGTGCATCTTGAAGCAGCCACACCACATGTTTTCAGAGAGTCCTTTACTTTACCTGAAGTTATTTGTGGGTTTTTCTTTGCATCCCGAACAATTTTCCTGGCAGTTGTGGCTGAAATTTTAGTTGGTGTACCTGACGGTGGTTTGGTTTCAACAGAACTCCTCATTTTCCACTTCTTGATTAGAATTTGAACACTGCTGATTGGCATTCTCAATTCATTGGATATCTTTTTATATCCCTTTCCTGCTTTATACAGTTCAACTACCTTTTCCCCCAGATCCTTTGACAATTCTTTTGTTTTCCCCATGACGCAGAATCCAGAAACGTCAGTGCAGCACTGGATGAAAGATACAAGGGTCTGTGAGGAGTCCAGAAACTCATTGACTTTTTATACACACACACTAATTACAAGCAAACAGATGACAGGTGATGATGGTTACCTTTAATAGCCATTCAAACCCCTTTGTGTCAACTTGTGTGCATGTTATCAGGCCAAAAACACCAGGGTATGTACACTTTTGATCAGGGTCATTTGGGTAGTTTCTGTTGTCATTATAATTTGAAAAGAGTAAACACAGTTGATTGATAATAAATGGCTTCAGCCAAACACTAATCATGAGTGAAAGAAATGTTTTTGTGTTCTCATTCATATTCTCTGAAAAATGGCCAAGAAATAATAAATTCTGCCAGGGTATGTAAACTTATGAGCACAACTGTATATATATATGAAGAATGTATTTACTTGCTTTGGTATATTTATTGCACATTTATTCATAGTTCAAAATGTTTTACTTATTTGATTTATGGAGCGCTTCACTATTTATTTTTACATAGACGTATATAACACAATAAAAAAAAAAATGTTTTCCAGCTGTGGTCTTACATAAAAAATATACGTCTTTCCTCTGTTACTATAGTTACCATTGCCCCTTTAGAAAAGAAAAAAAAATGATGCTAAGGTATCATGGCTTGCAAAGGATTGTGGGAAAGGTGTAAAAGCACCCCATGTAAGTGTCCCAGTCCGAAAACCTCGGCATCACATAGTACCGTTACTTTGTTAGGAAGAGATTGTCAATGTGGTTTCCATGGCAACCTTCTGTGGATTCTGTAAGGATTGCTTGTTGATACTTGTATGATATTGCTGTTAAATTATTCTTTAATATAATATAGCTCAACATTTTTTGAGCATCCCCTGAGTATTTCTGAATAAAACAGAAAATTGTCAAAAGTTATATGATTGCATTACCACCGTGGAATGAGTGATCTCACTCCGTAACCATTTTTATTTCTCCTCCGGTAGAAAATGATATTGGAGAAGCGACCACTTTGGAGCCATAGTGGCAATCATTCATACGGTCAATGTGAAAATGGCAAAATGTTATCTTTTTTAATGTAATTAAAAATGACCTTACTCGGTTGTACTCGGCCTAAAATGATATTCACGGCTTTTTTTTTTTTTTTTTTGCAATTTCTGCAAGAAATGTAATATTCATTTAGGCTTTATTGGGCAAATATATGAACATCATAAAAGGGAGCAGAAGGCAATTAATATTAATACCGTGACTATCTTGGTGATATTATCGCTGATGAATGAACTTTTAAAATAAGTTCTGTCTATTTAATCCCTGTGGTTTGCCTTGGTTTAAACAAAGCCTGGCTTGCTACGTGGGAGGAAGAGCCGCCAAAATGGTTTGTTCAGCTTAAAGGGAAACTCCATTTCTGTTATGGGAAAAAAAAAATGTCCTCTCAATGTCAGCCATATACATTGCGGTTATTTCAGTAAATGTAAACCTTAACTGCCCCTGCCCTGTATATATTGATATAGGCCTTGACAGCAGTTTGTAAAACTGGCTGCTAATTAGGAGGGGGGTCTTGTCTATAAACATCTGATTAGGATCAGTAGAAGAAAAAATAGTCACAGCATCTCTTTGCATCTGTATCTCTCCAATGAGGTGACTCCAGCTGCAGGGGATGTCTATATTTGAATTTGAGTGCTGTGCAGATTTTTGGGCACAAATCAGTGAGCCAGTCATGCACTTGGGGATGGGAATTCTGTAAAGTCAGATATACAATTTGCTGTTGCATATACTTGAAAGGAAAAAAAATGTATGTTTAATGGCTTTTTTTTTAAAGTGTTGCAAATTAAATTTAAAGGCAATTTAAAGCGGAACTGAATGAACAAAATATAAAATTGCAAAGAGTATGCACAACTCCTATAGCAAAGATCCAGTCTCCAACAACTCCTATAGCATTCCCCAAGTCCCAAAGGTGGCTTGTGCTCCATTTTTTTGGGGGGCAAACAACCCCCCCCCTCGCCAGGTCCACACTTACTCTGCTTCTCCTTCCAATCCAGTCTTAAGACGCGCTTCCTGTCCCGATTGGCCAGGTGGAGAAGCTGGAAGACAACAGTGAATTGATTTGCTAATGTCACAAGTGGGAGGGCTTAGGGTGCAGTGCACTGTGTCCCAAGCCCAACCTTTTTGAAGCCAATTAGAGCCTTGGGCTCATGTGCTTCAAAAAAAAAAAAAAAAAATCTATGTGTCCGGCGCACCGCATGGAGATTATGGACTGGCCTCCACTGCCCAGTCCCCAACAACTCTTTTAGCAAGGCGCCAGTCTCCAACAACCTTTTATAGCATGTCTCCAACAACTTCCATAGAATGTCCCCAGTCTCCAACAACTTCTATAGCATGTCTCCAGTCTCAAACAATTTCTATAGCAAGTCTCTAACAATTTCTAAAGTATGTCCCTAGTCTCCAACAACTCCTATAGTATGCCTCAACTCTCAAACAACTCCAATAATTCATGCAGCAGGCCTACAGTCTCCAGCAACTCCTATAGCATATCCCCAGTCTCCAACAACTCCAATAGCATGTCCCCATTTTCCAACAACTCTGATATTATGCCTCCACTCTCAAAACAACACCAATAACTCATACAGCATGCCTCCATTCTCCAGAAACTCCTATAGCATATCCCCAGTCTCCAACAACTCCAATAGCATGCCCCCTGTCTCCAACAACTCCAATAGCATGCCCCCAGTCCCCAACAACTCCTATCGTATGTCCCCAGTCTCCAACAACTCATATAGCATATCCCCAGCCTCCAATGACTACAATAGCATGTCTACAGTCTCCAACAACTCCTATAGTACGTATCCAGTCTCCAATAACTTCTATAGCATGTCTCCAGTTTCTGACAACTTGTCAGGAAAAGACTCACCAGCTGGTGGTGCTGTGGCTCCTTGATCCATGGGCTGCAGTTCCAGTTTTCACCAGCGGGTGCCCCCAACTCCCTCTGACTGATCTCCTGTTTATGACCCTGGCTTGACTACGTTTACGGAATGGCATTTCCCTGCTGTATATACTTTGTTTAAGCATTTGTCTTTTGTTTCACTATTTGGTTATTTGGCTTGTTTTACACTGTTTGCTCTATTCGAGGTACGTTTCCATCTTTATACACTTATCTTTTAAATAAATTATATTATTTTACAATACTTGCGCCTGGCATTCTCTGTTGCAGTTCACACATCTCTGGTCACACCAGTTTCTAACACAACTCCTACAGCATGTCCCCAGTCTCCAACAAATTCTATAACTTGTTTCTGGTCTCCAAATACTTCCATATCATGTCCCAGAATCCAACAAATCCTATGGCACGTTCGGTCTCTCATTATTTCCTTTGGTATGTTTGCAATTCTTGAAAAATTTCTGTAGCATTACATTCGCTGAGTATTATGTGTGCCCCTTAAGTGGTGTCAACAGTTTTCACAATCCCCCTGAGCAACAGCCACCTACCTAAATACTTACAGTACCTTCAGCCCCGCTTCTCAGTTCTTCACTGTGTGTCCTAGTGAGTTGTTGCAGAAAGGAGTACAAAATCTCCTGCGCTTGGGTGCTTAGTCATGATTATTGTGGTGCAGTCTAGTTAGTGTATACATATGGAATGCCGTTGGTCTTGCTGCCTTCCTTAGAGCAATGGGTGCTCTTGAAACTGGAACATATAAGGAGAAAAGGAAGGAGCACCGACCTTGTGCATTACCAAAAATATGTTTTAATAAATTTAAAAACAGCAATGGTTATACTCACATGCAGCCATAATGTATAGGCATATCAGATATACAGCATCACCAAACAGTTTCTTTCTAGTCCAAAGTAGGAACCCAGGATCCCGGAAGACTAGGCGGCATTGCGTGATGGCTGACGTGTTTCGAGGGAGGATGCACAAGGTCGGTGCGCCTTACTTTTCTCCTTATATGTTGCAGAAAGGAGTCCAGGCTGTGCCCAACACATGTGCACCACTTGACCTATTCATTCCCGCAGGTAGCGCTCTACTCCTCTAGATGACTGGGGCCACCATGAATATGGACAAATCATAGCAATGAATAACCTCTGCTACTACTTTTTTTTATAACATACTTCAGTTTGAATTGAATTGAAATGATCAATTTTGGGACATGTTTGCTTTTCCAGTTGTGTTGCTGTGTGTCTTGTCTTTGTTTTCAAAGAACATTCTAAAAATACTGATCAGATAATTTCATGAAAATAATTATCTTTGCAGCCAACATTACTGAGTGTGATGCCAGGAAGGGTTTCATTCTGCCTCTCATTAACATTTTTGAGGAATGCCTCAATGTCGTGCTCTGCTTTTTCTGAATTTGCATATCCTGAGAGATTGGATTCCTATATTTCTCTTTCAGTATATGTGGGGGGATCGACAGTATTCTGATCTTATTATAATATGTAATGAAAACAAGTAGATGTCTAGAGACTGCAGAGTTCAGGAACAATTAGGCCTGGTTCACACCTTTGCATTTTTTTAGTGCATTTTCAGTTTTGCAGAAACACACTACAGTCCATGTAACATGGTTGCCTATGGATGTAGTTCACATCCATGCATTTAATGGAAAGGGCCAGGGACTTTTTTCTGGTTTTGGGTTCCATAGACTTCAATGGATCAAAAGCGTATATTGAAAAAACACAAAATGCACCTGGAATATGCAAACTGCAACCTGCATAGGTGTGAACCAGGCATTAAACCATATTTGGGACATACTAAAAGGAATGACAGAATGGAATGCCCATAGACTTTAACACGGAGATGGAATGCCCATAGAGAATAATGGAACAAAATGGAATGTCCATAGAGAATAACACAGCAACACGGTGAACATTCATGTTCACGACAGCAACACGGTGAGCATTCGTATTCACTACAGTGACACAGTGAGCATTCGTATTCACTAAAGCAACACAGTAATCATTCATATTCACTACAGTAGACTTTATAGTAGAACATGAGCCCAACTGCTGAATGCACATTTGAAATTCATAAATGTAAATGTTTTTTTTTTTTGACCAAATAATTGCAATTCTTTATATGCATAAGAGCCTACTTTACTATATTCAGTAGGGTGATGCACCTATTCAGAGTCTGTAGCCTGGATTATCATTTAACATCATCACGAGGACCTCCCTAATAATTTTCCCTTGCCTTAAAGTGGTCATGAAGGCAAAGGGTTTAGCTCCTGCTGCTGTCAGTCAAAGCCTGTGAGCAGGGAGCGGAGGTGGAGCTGATCCATGCAGTATGTGTCTATGGATGCATCCAACCTGGCTCGGGAGCCTGACTGCATGAGTGCCCGCATAGTATAGGGTGACCAGACGTCCCCGGATTGAGGACACTGTCACCGAAGCCAGTCTGTCCCCGGATTTGTCCCTGGATTGCAGTGGTGTGGGGAGGGGGGCAGTCGGTACTCTCGCCTCAGGTCAGTGGTGTATCATCCATGGGTGCAGGGCATTCACTACACACAGGCTCCCCGAGGGGGGCACTGTGACCCACACTGCACCCATTGACGGTCCCCTGGTTCACAGCCAGGGATGATCGGTGTGGCGGGAGGGACAGCTGTGATCACGATCTCCCTGCATGGCTTTTCAGATGACAGCCGCTTCCCCTCCTCTCCCTCCTGCGGCTGTCAGCGGAAAAGCCATGCAAGGAAATTGGTGCTCACAGCTGTCCCACCGATCCCCGGCTGTTCACTGTGAAGGCGGCGGGGGGGTCCCTTCCCACTGATTGTAAGAGCAATCCAGTGGCTAGTTAGGATAGCTTTTCCAATGAGCCAACTGTCAGCTCTAAAAAATGGTACCGGGATGAGGCCTGCAGCTGCCAGCGATATTCAGAAGTGGATATATACAATATCTTACCAGTCCTTAGAAGTGGTGGCTGCTTTAATTTGAATTTTGTAGTTTTTTTCTTCATTTATTTTCATCCTATCATTCAGCCAGTAACATAATTCCTGTCCAAAGGTGACAACGCTTTCTCATTTTACTCTGTCTAAAGAGAAGCCTTGGAATCCTAGGACACATGTCACAGCCAGGGGTCAGACTCGGAGGCCACACGCTATAGCAGTATAGGGGCTCCCACCCACCAGCTGGATAAGTGCAGAAGGTCACCCTGGCAGATGACATGGGTTCACCCGAGGTGTGGAGTCAAAGCACTAACCGATGTTCACCAGAGCTCCCGATGGTGGAGATGGGTTTTACCGTGTGCTGGTACCAGGCTGTGGTCCTTAGGATTGCCCCACCAGAAAGTGAGCAAGCTGGGATCCAGTAGCAGATGTAGCAGGTGGGGATCAACCAAAAGGGTAGTCAATAAACAAGCCAAAGGTTGGCAAGAAGTCGTTGCAGGTTGGGATTAAGCAGAAACGTAGTCAAGGAACGAGCCGAAAGTCAGTAATGAGTGGTTGCAGGTTGGGTTCAAGTGGAAGTTTAGCCAAGGAACAAGGCAAAAGTCGGCAATGAATGGCAGCAGGAGTGACAAGAGTGAGATATTGACTGAGAGAGCACAATAATCTGGCAAACAAGACGTGCAAAGGCATGGCTTAAATAGGAAGTTCATGGGAGGAGCAAGGAGTTCAGGGTTCAACAGACACAAGGCAGGATTGTCTAATGGATCAGAGAGGGTGCTGTCCGGCATCTCAGGTGTCTCGGTGACATCGCCACACACAGCAGAGGTTCCAGGTTCAGACTTAGGTCCTGACAACATGTCTACGGGACACCTCCCACTCTCCTATTTTCCATATCAAAGATACTGAAGGTTTACTTAGCCTGAAAAAAGAAAATCAATTCAAACACCGCACTTAAGACCTGGTAAGCTGTAATATATAGCATTTTTGTTTTAGATACACTTTACATGCATTGCATCTGATTTTATTTCATTTTATTGGTAAAGTTGTAGTTCAAGTGTAGTGCTTCTTTAACAGGCAGGGTGTGAGAGCCCCAAGACTTGTGACAAATGATAAAAATTCTGACTGTCACCAAATTCATTATTGGAATGACACTTCGAACTTGTAGAATGTTAGCCGGTTACTGATGCCCGGAGCCATACATCTGTTCCTTCAACTTTCAGAGCTTCACTGTCACTCCATCCCTCAGCTCTGCAGCCGTTCTCTGTGAATAGATAAATGTATGGAATAAAATGGATTCAATGTCAGTTCTTTTAAAAAAATAGCATGTCCCTTAAACAAAGATACTCTTTATCTGGAATCTGGTTAGAATGTCTCAACCACCCCTTGACTTTGTACATTTATTGCTATAGCTAATGGTGGCCTTACTAGTGAGCTCGGGTGTGTTCGGACCAAAATCTGAACCCACCTATGCAAAGCCACCAGGAAGCTGTCACATGTATTGGCCAATCATCTGTGGCTGGGGCATTCACCAAAGGCCGTGTATATATGTGGCTGTGGGGTGGGTGCTGCAGATGATTGGCCCGTACAGGTGACAGCTTCCTGGTGGGCTTGCAAATTCAGATCCTAGCTCAAACATGTCCAAGCTCATCACTACTCTTGAATGGGCCATTTTTGACCTCTTAGCTGTGGGAATGATAAGGCCTATGAAACTTCGGGGAATTTGTTATTACACAGTAAACATTTTCAAATTATTGGATGAGTTGTTTTTTCAGTTTTTTGTATTTGGCTAGAGTGGGGAAGGGTTAGAACATGTCAGGTTTCTATTGCAGTTTGGGCCTTTTTAGGCTTGATTCCCACTAATGCATTTTTTGATGCTTTTTGCATTTTGCAGGAATGCGTTTCGTTTTTTTAAAGATGGGTTCCTATGGAACACATTCACATCAATGCATTTTTGTGCCTCTGTGATTTTGGAAAGGGTCGGGGACTTTTTTCCGCAAAATACAGGGTTTTGCATATATTAGACTTCAATGGATCCGCATCCAAAACGCAACTACTGCATTTTAACCGCAATTTTAATGTGATTTTGCCGCAATTGTTTTTTTTTTTTTAATTCATTGTATATAGCTGGTTGTTAAGCTGGGAAGCTCTTTTTTTGATTTGGCGATAGCAGCGGGTGTCGTAATTGATGATGGATCTACATTGAGGGACATTATTTTTTATTTTTGTTTTTTAAATAATGGACTTGTAAAAAGCTGCCTACTGTTATTTTTTACACTACACCTCTTTTTCTCTTTTTTGGTGAATGGGGGGGGGGGGGGGGTCTGGGGGCCTCCTTGTTAAATGCTTGATGTGCATTGAGTGTATGTTTGTTTGAAAATGTGATTATACAAAAAAATCTTTATCCAGTCACAAAGTGCTGGAGTCCTAGTGCATCTGGGTCCTACAGCTGTGGTGATCTCAGAATACCTGGTAAAAAAATATTCAAAGACTAAACTTCAAGACTGTAGCGATCACCCCTGAAGGGGCGCTAAGAATATGCTCAGGTTCTCCCAAATAGTACAGCGGCTGCCAATCACACAAGCACAGTCCCCCACACACTGAAAAATTAAAGCTTAGTCTAAGGATGTCTTTTTAGTATTTACCTATGGGACACTACAGCAAAAGTCCACAAAACTACTTCTGGCACTTACCTGTATTACCCTTATGGCACTCGCACAGCTATCAGTTCCCAACAAGGCCTTTACTGCAGTGCCCAGCAAATGTATTCCTCAGGCAATCTTCCCCCGGACCTTCAACTCAGCAGCCACTGAGGCCTAGACTGCAGCTTCTTGTCTCCCTGCCTATCTTCCAGGGGCAAAAGCCCCCCAAGAGAATTTGCCTATATCCCAGGGGCAACAGCTCCCCAATCTGTTCAGGCCTCCCCCCAATCTGTTCAGGCCTCCCGTACATTTATCACTTCCCCAGCTACCTTCTGGATGCCTCCTTCCAGGGATTGGCTGGGGCATGATAAATATTCAACAGATTGGGGGGCGGGGCCTGGCTGTGGTCTAAGATGGACGCTTAAGCTCAGCTCTCTTGCTCCATGAGGTCCTGCTTTCAGCTAAAAATGAAGCCCTTTTCCAGACAACATGGTGAGAACATCCAGAAGCATGTTGGCAACAAGATCCCGATCCCCCAGGACATGAAACATGCAGCTGAATCTGCAAATACTGGAGATATTTTGGACCCGGCCTGTGAACCCTGAGCAGGCACCACAAGCCTCCCCCTCACGTAGATCACACTCGCCCTCCCGGGGCACATGGAGTGCTCACACACTGAGCCAGATGGCGGCAGACATTCTGCCTGCACCCCGGCTCTTAATATAGATGATCTGTGCAATGTTGCGACGGACATCAAAAACACCCTGGTGGCCACAATCGTGGATCTAAGAGGAGACATAAAAGCTGTTATACACAGAGTTGAGGAAGTGGAAGAAACACAGGCCCTCCATGACTCTTTGCTCTGCCAAGTACAACAAGTCTCGAAGTCCCACGCCATACACCTATGTGATTTCAATCGCCACATTGAAGACTTGGATAACCGTGGGAGGAGACGGAACCTTAGGGTTCTCTCCCGCGGTCACCGTTATCTTCAATGGCTAGAGAGACCACCTGAAACTAGGATCCCTATGGAGCATATACACCGGGCCTTGCGCCAGAGAGGAAGGGATACAGACCAGAAATCACTTTAAATACAGAGGCACCAAGATAAAGATTTTTCAAGATCTTTCAAACATCAGCTTGCAACGCAGGAGGGAACGCCGCCCCTTACTAGACACCCTGAGAGCGAGACACATCATATACAGATGGAAGTTCCCTTTTTGCCTGGCAGCTACAACACAAGGCCGCACAACTCATCTGAGAGTCCTGGAGGATCTAGAGCACTTCTGCAACACACTAGATATACCACTGATCGACCTCCCAGATTGGTACAAGGACTTTCGCATACCACCGATGAGAAGATCCACCTCCATGGACAGCATCCAAGAGGCGGGCAACTTCCATATCCGCCACCGCAGGGCTCACCCTCAACCACCATTATTGCCACAAGCCTCAGGTGCACCTAGGATCGGCAGCCCTACCACATCTCCAGTCTCCCGTAAGGCTCGCCGCTCCTAAAAAGGTAACCTACTTCTCTTTTACGCCTAGTTTCCATGCGATACAAACAGTTGACTCCTTCTGTTAATCTTTGTAAGGCAAAAATTCAATACTGTTCCGTGCACAACCCTTTTTGATATAGTCACTAATTGCTGGGGAGCGAGAGACTCATACACACCTATTCCCATAACAGCACTTAGTCAATATTCACTGATAATGATCGCAACTAACAAACAAATTGGAAACCCTAGGCACGAGGAT
The DNA here is from genome assembly GCA_018402905.1 of Glandirana rugosa. NCBI lineage: Eukaryota > Metazoa > Chordata > Amphibia > Anura > Ranidae > Glandirana > Glandirana rugosa. The sequence goes on along the minus strand of BLSH010101080.1, from coordinate 1,926,011 downwards.
AAACCATTATCCCTCATACCCCTTCTGCGATCTCTGATAATAGGGTTGTTATAGACTGACCCCACAAACCTAGGATATAACTGCGAATAACCACATGCCAGAACACCTTCTCACGTAAAGATGCTTGCTCATTGGGACACCTTGAGGACACCCACATGAACTTTCCACAACATCTGAGCCGCAATTAACCACAGCCTGAATAATTAAGGGAACTCAGACTCCAACACCCAGTTGCTCTCACGGATATGGAGATGAATTGCAAAGCACTGCAAGCATGTTAATCCACCTCTCCTATCATTAAATTCCAGAGACGAGACCCCTGAAATCCTTCCAGAAGACCAGATAAATTAATTTCACAAAGCACAAGCATAGGTGACTCAGATTGCTCTTCAAGCTGAGAATGGAGTCACGACCCACACCAACTCCTCGAACTGGGTCTTTAAAGTTTAAAGACCAAAGGTACATGTGGGGTAGAAACTAGCATAACCACCAATTTGCTTTCTGGACCCAGGAAGCACAGGGTGATCACCCTCCTCCCCAGACAAAGCATAATCCAGACCCCCTAAGGCTGAGTATCTTAAATATTTACATTATTGAACGAACGAGGATCCTAAATGAATGTTCTTATCAGCTTCACATGTGACTGATTGAAACCTATACTCTGTATTGATAGTGGGGCAGGTTTGGGAACGAGGCAGACAGTAAACATGCTCCCTACCATTCAATAAAACTGGAGATATGGAACTCAGACCTAATGTCTGAACCCCATGCCAGCAACTCTTACCTCTCACATATCTCTTACCTTGCGGCTACTACTTACGGGTTAACAACCCTATCTTCCTAAAAGAGCCGTCAATTCCAACCCTTTTTGCTTGCTCTGCTATCATGCCTGCCTGCCTTATTTTATCTCTTTGTAGCCTGTCTGTTATTGTTATTTTACTAGTTCATAAGTTAAAAATGTGTCATATGCTATTTTCCCCAGTTGTTTACTCAAAGTTTTCTGGTCTAAAGTTTAAAGTATGAACTTAGATAGCCTGAGTCCACAGCACACTCTACACCTCTGATCCAGAGCACTTAACCAAAAAAGGTAGATGGAGCACCAATGCTTAAAAGATTCATCATTAAATACACCCCCTATGCTCCTTCTACCAATTCCTCACACAAACTCCAAATTAGACTAGAGGGAAGGATAACCAGGAGACCTGCGACACACGAGGCATGCCCTCTGGTTAAAACCGCCCTCAACACCTCAGTAAGCCATACAGACCTCACAGGAGCCTGGGACGCATTTATCCGAACCCTAGTGTCTTCTACTCCCACACACAGCAGTTCCCTGTGTAACTGCTGAACCCGGCCGATCCTTTCATATCCAGAGTAGGTGGGCTTGCCGGTTCATACCCACCCTCAGCTTAAAACCCTTCATAACCATCCCCATCTTCCCTCCCCCCTACTCATAGCCCATTCCTACACAGGACTTCAATCATACATACATACCGTCCACCACAACTGCAACTGAGTCAACACCCCCCTCCCATTCTTTCCACACTCTCCCCCTGAGTGGTGCTGACACTATCCCCTTTACTGCATCCTACCAGCTGGGAGCTTTCCCTCAAAATTCAATACAGCAATGTCTAAAGACATCTACAAACACCTAACTCTTAAACTTTGAGGACCAAGGGACGTATTTGTCCCATGTTTTTAATTGCCTGTATCATCTGATTAAGAACTTAAAATACTTTTTTTTTTTGGTTTGAGTCAAAATATTAGTTCTCAACAAATGAATCTAGCTTTTTTGCCAGTTATTTCATGAAATTGCTAGTTACAGCAACTGAAGAGTACGAATTAAAAAAAAAAAAAATAATGTGGAAATGGTTTTATTTATTGTTCAAATACATTCTTAAAGGGAAAAAAAATAAAATTATTTTTATATTGATGACGGTAATCTTATGGTCCTCAAAGGGTTAAAATTGCTTCTCTCAATGTCAGAGACCTCAACACACCAGAAAAACAAACTCAGGTTCTCACTAACATAAAAAAGCTGCATGCAGACGTAATCTTTCTGCAGGAGACACATTTCCACTGTGACGCGGTCCTGAAACTAATGAACAGATTTTACACACAATGCTACCATGCAACGTCCCCTATATCCAAATCTAAAGGAGTATCTATTCTTATATCAAAAAATATACCAATTCATATTACAGACTCTCTAATCGATAACCAAGGCAGATGCATTTATCTTAAAGGCCTCCTTAAAGACAAACCTATCACTCTAGCTAATATTTATGGACCCAATACAGGCCAAGTCCCATTTATTAGAACTGTCACGCAGCAACTGGCAGCCTTCCAAAAGGGGATTCTAATACTAGGGGGAGATTTCAATGCCCCCCTAGATCCTATTCTCGACACATCTTTCGGAACCTCATATCTCCCAAACAGGGCCCTACAGCAAATAAAAAAATCTCTACAACACTTATTACTCCACCACACTTGGCGTACGATTCACCCCAGAGACAAAGATTATACCTTTTTCTTGGCACCACACAATAGGTATTCCCGACTGGATTACTTGTTCCTAGCACAACAAGACCTTTCTTATTTATCAATGGCCACAATCGAACCCATGACCCTGTCCGAACACCACACGATCACGGCCACACTCACCTTCCCAGAAAAGACCTCCTTTATCCCAATCTAGAGACTAGACCCAACTATTTTGACAGTTAACACCTACGCTAAGGAGATCCGCACCTAACTGACTAATTATTTTCGTGAAAACAACACCCGACACTTCCAAATTAATGCAATGGGAAGCACATAAATGCGTAATACGAGCAAAGCTCATCTAACTAGCATCAAAAATTAAGAAAGATAAACAAGCCCATCTTAAAGATTTATACAAAAATATCCGGACCTTAGAAGCAATGCACAAATGAACACTAGCCCAAAAAGTACTCCTGGATCTCACGTAAGCTCAGAAAAGCTCTTCTACGAGCATCGTAACAAAAGCTGTCACCTGTTGTACACAAACCTTTTTCACACACAGGCGAGACTCTAACAAAAATCACAGACATAGCCCAAGAATTCAAAAGATTCTATTCACTTTTATGCAATTTGAACACCCTTCAGACCATTCCCCTACAAACAGATCTCTTGCGATCAAAGAAGAGGAATGGGACCAAACGATAAAACAAATTAAGCCAGGGAAGAGCCCAGGACCTGGTGGCCTCTCTGCAGCATACTTCAAGACCTTTAGCAACGTTCTATGTTCCCCTTTTTTGAAAGCATTCAATTCCTTATCACACACAAATCCGCTAACTCCAGGAATGTTAGAAGTGCATATAACAGTTATCCCGAAGGAAGATAGGGACCCTGCCCAGACCACGAATTATAGGCCAATCTCTCTACTCAAAGTAGACATCAAAATTTACTCCAAAATAATAGCCAACAGACTCTTGTCGATCGTGCCCACCATTGTATCCCAAGACCAAGTAGGCTTCATTGCTGGACATGAAGCCAGGGATAACACAATCAAGGCCTTACGCCATCTTATCACAAAAAGGGGCCTGGGACTACATGCATGCGACTCTACATTTGTTAGCCTTTGGCCCACGTTTACTGGGCCTAATCTCCTCCTTGTATGCTGGTCCCATAGCTAAGATAAATGTTGGTAATACCCTGTCAGATGCCTTCCCCATCCACAATGGGATGAGGCAGGGTTGTCCCCTGTCACCGATCCTTTATGTTTTTTCCTTGGAGCCGCTCCTCTGTAGCTTAAGACAATATCCTGACATCTCAGGGATCAATTCCCCCAACAAAGAATTTAAAATAGTGGCTTTCGCAGATGACATTCTCCTGTTCTTATCAAAACCAACCACTACCATACCAGTCCTACTTCAAGAGTTTAGACACTTCCAAAATATAGCCAACTTAAAGATACATTTTTCCTACTCATTTGCACTACACATATCCTTACCACAAGATCTAATCACTCAATGCAAGGCAAGTTCCCCCTTCATCTGGAAGCCAGACTCAATCAAATACCTGGGTATACAGATCCCTGCCAATCTTTACTCAAACAACTATATACCAATATTAAACAAATTAACTTCAAACCTAAAGAATTGGAATAAACCAATCTTTTCCTGGTTCGGGAGAGCAGCAATCTTGAAAATGAATGCCCTATCGAGATTATTATGTTTTACAGACAGTCCCCATTCATGTGCCACATGCTTTTTTCAAAACTTACAGAACCCTTTGCACCAAATTCCTGTGGGGAGACGTGAGACCTAGGATCAGTTACACACAACTGACTTTACCCAAGCACATGGGGAGGATAGGACTCCCAGACCTGTACAATTACTACAGGGCCGCATAAATATCTAGGATAGTGGACTGGAACATCCACGAACCATATAAAGATTGGGTACGCCTGGAAGTGTCTTACACAATGCTCCCCCTTAAATCACTACTTTGGGTCCTAGAAAGACATCTCCCGCCAGAGATACAATCCCACCCCTTAATACGACCAACTTTAAAATGTCTTCACATCTCATGTAAGCAAACCTCCCTGTTGTCACTTATCGGCTCTTTAACCCCAATTAAACGGAACCCTGATTTCCCACTCGTGATGAACCACCAATATTTGTTAGACTTCTGGCACACCGATCGAATTAGATTATACCATTTTTACAAGAACAGGAAGCCTGTTTTGCCATCCTACCTTGCCTAACAAACAAATAAACCCCCCATACTCCCCTGGCACTTCTTATTGATATCCCACTACCTCAAATCACATGACAAAGTCTCATCCTGCTCTAGGCAACTAATGCCGTTTGGACAATTATGCACACGAAAACCACACCTAAGAGCCACCTCATCTCCACCATTCACTACTTCATGTTTGGGGATTACCAAGCTGACAACCATAAAGCCTGCAAAAAATGGGAAGCGGAACTTTCCTTACACTTCACTCCGGAAGACTGGACACAAATATATGACAACATACACAGAGACTCCCTGAACGTCTCTACGCAAGAGAATGGGTACAAAATTCAAACCCGATGGTATCGCACACCTACCCTCCTACACAAGTTCAAACCCACTGTCCTGGATACATGCTGGAGATAATAAATAAAGAATCTGGGCTTGTGTCTCATACTCATAAGAAATAAAATAATGAATAAATAAAATTCATGTGTATCTCAATGTGTGGGTATATAAATGTGACAGACAATCTTGTGTAACAAAATTAGTATACAACATGCATGAATCATAAATAACCATACACAAAAATAAATGAGTGCATCAATATAATGTCCATAAATTATGAGTGACAAAATCCAATTCAGTCCAAAATATAATAAATTCCAGGTGTAGTGTCAGCAAAAACATTCATAATAGGAATCCTCCACCACACCAATCCAACTGTGCACGGTTCCTCCACCAGACAAAAGTTACCCTTACCAGAGCTCCATGACCCTCTATTACGGAGGGTCAATGAACGCTTGCGTGGACACCAGGCCTCCACTCAGCCTCTGCTATTAGATGTTCACTATTTCAACCTTCAATGCTTGTCATAGGGTCCGTGCAATCATATGGAAGAAAGACCGCAATAGTGTAGTACCATTAAAAAGCATACACATTTATTAAAAATATAGTGCACTTCCAAGAAATCCAAATAGAAAGCGCCAAATACTGGGGTACACAATGATCAAAGTAGCGGTGGGATCCAAAACAGCAATTCAGCTCGATCGATTTCGTCCCAACTGACTTCTTCCGGAGCGTCCGTTGGGACTAAATCGATGGAGCTGAAGTTCACCGCATCACCACACAAGTTACAACCTTTTCCCCGGCCCACTTCCTACTGCACCACTCAAATTTACCACACAAATCATGCCACAAATCATTAGCTATGCATACGATAAATGCGGCAAAGCAATGCATCCCAATTCACTGGAGATCCAATAATCCCCCCACAATTAAAGAATGCCTCAATAGAATTAGGAAAGTGGCCGAAATGGAGGAACTAATTCACATTGCTTGAGACACTCCAATGAAAATTTTGAAAGAAATTGGCATGCTGGACCCACTTTCGATCATCCTCAGAATACTCTCAACTGATAGACACGTTCCAAACAATAGAAAAACTAACAAAAACAATACATTCCACGAGACCTCATACTGGATCCCCGACATGGCTCTATAGCAGCTCTCATACAAGATTTCCCTACGTCTCGTCAGGCCATAAATCCCCCCATCAAAATGAACAATCAACTAACACTCAACAACCAAAGCAAAGTAAGAATTTTCCTAGCTAGATGGATGCAGGAGAGGGGAGAAAAGCAAACACAAAGCAAGATTCAAAAAGAGGGAGAGACTCCCAATTGTATATTATCCCCCTGGACTTTACAGGCAGTTGGTGTGTATAGTACAAAAAAAAGGGATGTAGGAAGTTGTAAAAATCATGTTTTATTGGTACAAAAAATGTATTCCAACATTGGAGTGAACCGGGACAATTTATAAATTCACTAGGCATCATCAAACAACAATCCTTCCCCCGATTCCCAACTTCATGTCACTTGCCCTATCACACACTCCAACATCACTCAAAGGCCCCAATTGTGCCACACCCCATTCATCCCCCCCATGCCATTTACAATTAGAGAGTTTGTTTCCACACACTCCCTTTTTCTCCCCTTTTTTTTTTTTTTTTTTTTCTCCCTTGATCCATTCACCATCTTCCTGGTCATTCCCCTCCCTTCCCACCAGTCCGTTCCACTTATTGCCACTAGGTGTCACATCCCCCCTCAGGAATTGGGCCTGTTATGCACCATCCGGCAGGTAGGCTCCACAGGATACACATCCCCGTTTTGGCGGTGTTTTCCTTGTAGGAGCAAGCTTTTTGTTCCAACGGGCCTCCGTCTGTTGGAACACACCTGCCGGCGGGGATACTGACGCGTGACGTCATCCCGCCTACTGGCCACGGCTGGCGAGTATACTACACCCGCTTGTCGGGTGAGTAACTCGCGTCTCCCTGGGAGGCCTCACATACCGCGCGCCGCAGTGGGGCGGGTCATCCGCCCTACTGCAGTGCGCAGTCATAGGGGCGGCCGTCCACACAAGGTTGTCTGCCTCCGGGCAACCTTGTTTTTCGAACGAGGATGTTCCTTTTGTGGCGGTTTTGCCCCTACACATAGGACACCTCGGATGGACGGCCTACCACGTATTGTCCGGGTTAAGGACTCCCCCCTACACTGTGGATCACCGTTATTCACCTTGCCTGACCACCCTTCCCTCCCCTTACTGGTCCTTCTACCACTTACCT
>BLSH010101080.1:1888258-1905121 GCA_018402905.1 Glandirana rugosa | reverse complement strand
ATAGGTTCGGTGAATAGTACCTCGAAATATGGGTTGATTATCACATGGAACTCGGGAGTTGTGTTTCTTCGGTACGGTATGGTCAGTACTGATTTAATGACCGACGGAATGTGAAAAAACCTTTTCGTAGTATAGTCTACGAACGCTATTGAGTGACGTACCAAAGTACGCCATAAATTTCTCCTCAAGGTCGGACCCCTTTTTTTAATTTTCGGTCGTCGATGTTTATGACATCGACAACTGAAAATTGGTGAACTGTTGACCCGTGAATTTGGGGGAATTGTGTTGCATGACTGAGTAATTGTCATTCAAAGTGTGAGAGCACTGAAAGCTGAAAATTGGTCTGGTTGTTAAGGGGGTTTAAGTGCCCAGTTGTCAAGTGGTTAAAAGTCAACAGCTACAGTATTTGTAGCTGCTGGCTTTTAATTTTTTTCCCCAGGCTGGAACTCCTCTTTAAATACCGCATGAAACCATGCAGTGAGTTATCGCAAGCATCTGATATGATGCTTTTCCAAAAAAGTGTAAGGCAGCCAGTAATTTAGTCATGACTGGTATGGCATGGCTTCTTTGTGTTGAGGGCTCAAGGTACACTATTAGTTGGGTATAAAGCTCCATGATAAGTGGCTTGGATAACCTGAACTGCTGGGATAATCAGAACTTCTGCAGGGTATCAGCATCCGTGAATTGATCTAGCAAGGTGCGCTCATTAAAGCTTCTTTTCTTTAGAAGGACCACTTTATATCTTCTCATCCTCCTCCTCTTCTGCCTTGCTTTAAATTCCAGAAGACTGGATTCAAAGAGCTTCATCATCTTTGCTCTGCCGTCTGCCAGTCTCCAGAAACAACTCCTGGCTGAAAGCTAGCTGACATTTATACTTTCCCACCTATTTTTAAACCAATCACTAGGGGGTCTGACCATTGCCACAGTTATTGCATAGTTATCGCAAGCTTGGACCAGTACTTAATTACTGCATTTATTTATTTATTTATTTATTTCCTTGTGTGAATTGACTTTAATGCCTTCTTATGCGGTATTTAATGACCGTTTTTGGTGTTTAGGCTAAATACTGCATACGACCAATAGTGAATTGACATTTTCATTATCGCATGTGTAGCACATGCAGGTGTTAGACCTCCCTCTGATTACCAGTTGCTAGGGGTTTTCACATATTCCCCTTACTCCCATTTGCTCGTTACTCAATGACCAGGATATTTGTTTTTTTTTTTATATTTATTGGGGAACTTGGATAGGAGAAGATATTAGTGGGATACTCCAAATTAAGTATTCACAGAAGATAAGGACAACTCTTACTTGGCCTCACCAGGGTATTTGTGGAAGCAGACACACTGCTTTTACCATACTGCCACTTGTATGGAAAAATTAAGTCTTCTTGCTTTTTCTACCAGCAGACTTGATGCAAATATTTTTATCTTCAGGACTCTATCTAGCATCCTCTTGACTGACATCCATCCCCTAACTCTTCTACCTGAAGGGATGGCCCTCACAGGACAGGCCCAAAGACACAGATCTGTACTCACAGTAGGCAGAATCAGATCCTTGCTGGTGTCTCCCTTCCAGTCAGCTCTGCAGGACCTCTGGGTTCAGCTTCTCTCTGACTTCAGGCCCTTAGGTCAACTACCCAAGGCCGCATGACAAATTCTACAGAAGAGGAGCAGCTGCCCCCTTCCCTCCGGGACCCCACTCTCCAGCTGAAAGACCCCAAACACATGTGCCCTTGGCATTTATACAGTTACTGAGCATGCAATGAGGCACTTTCCTCTGCCAATAGCCAGGGCTGTAACAATGCCTGCACCCTCACTTGTCAGGTCCCCTCCCACTGTCCAATATGCCTCTGTATTGGACCAATGTGGGACATTCAGACAAGTTGAGCTGCACCTGAGCACCATGAGCAGACCTTACCAATAGATCCTGCTCCCTGGTAGGCAGAGAGCACTCTAAATTTATCTAACAATCTTCCTGGTAAGCAGAAAGACCCAAAACTATACTCTCTTCTAGCACCTACCTAGGAAAGTGCTACACAGCATTAAGTGGTCACGTGACCATCATAACGTGTATGATAACTTAGTGAATTGTGCCCACTGTCTCTTTAAGGCCTCATACACACGGGCGTATCTTTAAAAATAAACAAAACGTTGGGCCCGACGTCAAGGAAAAAAAATCTGCGTTTTTCGGCGTTATGCATCGGCGTTAGTGAGTGTAAGTGAGCATCGGCGTCAATAGGCGTTTTTAAAAAAAAATCATCCCTCTGTTATTTTTCAACCTAAGAATGTTGGCGTCAAAAAACGCCGGAAAACGCCGGTACAATATTAGTTGCCGTTTGTTGGCGTTAGTTGGCGTTTGTTTGCGTTTTGCGGCGTCGGCGTCAAAAAATGCCAAAACGTTACAGCCTCAGAACGCGATGGCCGTGGGTTCTACTTTCAGCTCACTAATGCTGACGCCATCTACAGCTCAAAAACACCAATGTTTTTATGGGGCCATTGACTAACATGGAGAGCTGCAAAAAACGCCAGAAAACGCCTGCGTCAAAAAACGTCCGTGTGTATGAGGCCTTAGGAGGGCTTTATAATTAAAATGGGCAGTTTTTAAACAATGACTTTATATGCACTTTAAGGAAATCTGAGTGGGTGGCAAATGATTAAGGAAGTTGGGGCCAGTTTATTCATGCATAATTTACCAGCAGCATCGATCTAGAAATGACCTTTGACAATAATCGTCAAATCTATGAGCACCTTAACCCTTTACCCTTCAGATGATTGCATTTTTTGGTGCTGAACTCTAGGATTTACCCCAAATGACATGCTATAGACAGACTACAGCCTCATATGGGAGCAGAGACACTGCTATGTAGAAGCATGCTACAGCACAAAGGACACTTGTAGGAAGTTTCTAGAAATATTGCACTGCAGTCATTATGCTAATGGCATAAGGAACATCAATTGTCCTTAAGAAAAAGCAGGATGGGTTGTGCAGTAAATGCCAGTGGATGAGTGATGAGCTTATTGCAGAGATGGTGGCTCCATTCTGCCTCCCCTCTACATTATCCTGATGAATTTTTATGGGCCTGCCTTTTTTTTCTCCTCTGCTCAGTGGCTGCACAGAAAGGTTTATAGTTTGCAGGTTTTCTGGCTGATGGAATGCAACTGGCGTATTTGCAGCGTAGAACAAAACAGGTACTTGGCTCACAGCCTTAACCCTTCGCTCTCCTGGAAACTGACGCAGATTCACAGATGTATGACTGCAAATCTGATAGCAAACTCAGCTGGGCTTACTCACTCATACATCCCAAGTCTGAGATGAAAAAGAGGGACACCTTTAAGCACAAAGTGTACAGGCAAAGAACACCCCAGACACACGGACCATGAATTAATATGCAAAAGATAATTTAGTAAACCCACAAGTGCCTTTATTCAGCATTACTTTTATGCTGACCTTACAAAAAAAAAAAGAGAAGGGATGGTTAAAGGATACTAAGCACACACACACTGTTTAATTTACATTGTCCCTTATATTTCTGTATGTGGACGATGGCACTGTAATTTTATTTTAATCAAAAAACATTGAAATACCTTTTTCCTAATCGATATATATCTGTCACATGACCCAGCTCTCTCCCAGCCTGTCTGCAGGGAAACATAAGCAAGAGGAGCTTTTAGTCCTCTGCTGCTGGTCACAGCCTTTGGAATACAGAGTATTCTACAGGCTTGGAAAGATCAGTTTGTAAAATGAATAGAAAAATGGCTAAAAGACCGAATTCAGAGAGTAGTGGTTAATGATTCTTACTCTGAATGGTCTAAGGTTATCAGTGGTGTACCCCAAGGTTCAGTGTTGGGACCCTTACTTTTTAATACCTTTATAAATGATATAGGGTCTGGGATTAAAAGTACCATTTCAATCTTTGCAGATGATACTAAGCTATGCAGTGGAATAACGTCCTTACAGGATGTCTCCAACTTACAAGCCAACCTCAATGCACTGTTTTATTGGGCACCTATGTGGTAAATGAGGTTTAATGTAGATAAGTGTAAAGGTATGCACCTGGGGGCTAAGAATATGCATGCATCGTATCATACATACTAGGGGGAGTACAACTAGGGGAAACCATAGTGGAGAAGGATCTGGGAGTTTTGGTTGATCATAAGCTTAATAATGGCATGCAATGCCAAGCTGCAGTTTCGAAAGCAAGCAAAATCCTTTCTGGTATTAACAGAGGTACTCCAGAGATAGAGACATTATTTTGCCCCTTACAAATCATTAGTAAGACCTCATCTGGAATATGCAGTTCAGTTTTGGGCTCCAGTTCTCAAAAAGGATATTGGGAAACTGGAGAAAGTGCAGAGAAGGGCAACAAAACTGATAAGAGGCGTGGAGGAACTCAGCTATGAGGAAAGATTAGAGGAGCTGAATTATTCTCTCTTGAGAAGAGGAGATTAACGGGGGATATGATCAACATGTACAAATACATAAGTGATCCATATAGTGATCTTGATGTTGAGTTATTCACTTTAAGGTAATCACAGAGGACAAGGGGGCACTCTTTACGTCTGGAGGAAAAGAGATTTCATATCCAAATTCAGAAAGGTTTCTTCACAGTAAGGGCTGTGAAAATGTGGAATAAACTCCCTCCAGAGCTGGTTCTGGCCAGCTCAGTAGATTGCTTAAAAAAGGCCTGGATTCTTTCCTAAATATACATAATATAACTAGGTACGAATAATAAAATTGGACCATGCTTTGCCGGGGGCTTTCTTGGGTACTGGTGAAGCTGCATTCCTGGGCACAGGTGAGGCTGCATTACTGGGCACTGGTGTGGCTATATTGCTGGGCATTGTTGAGGCTGCATTCCTGGGCACAGGTGAGGCTGCATTGCTGGGCACTGGCAAGGCTGCACTGATGGGCACTGGTGAGGCTGCATTGCTGGGCATGGGTGAGGCTGCATTGCTGGGCACAGGTGAGGCTGCATTCCTTGGCACTGGTGAGGCTGCATTGATGGGTGCTGGTAAGGCTGCATTGCTGGGCACAGGTGAGGCTGCATTCCTGGGCACAGATGAGGCTGCATTTCTGGGCACTGGTGAGGCTGCATTGCTGGGAAGTGGTGAGGCTGCATTCCTGGGCACTGGTGAGGCTGCATTGCTGGACAGAGGTGAGGCTGCATTGATGAGCATTGGTGAGGCTACATTCCTGGGCACTGGTGAGGCTGCATTGCAGGGCACAGGTGAGGCTGCATTGCTGGGCAATGGCGAGGCTGCTTTCCTTGGCATGGTTGAGGCTGCATTGCTGGGCACTGGTGAGGCTGCATTCCTTGGCACTGGTGAGGCTGCATTCCTGGGCACAGGTGATGCTGCATTGCTGGGCACAGGTGAGGCTGCATTCCTGGACACTGGTGAGTCTGCATTGATGGCCAAAGGTAAGGCTGAATTGCTGAGCACAGGTGAGGCTGCATTCCATGGCACAGGTGAGGCTGCATTGCCGGGCACTGGTAAGGCTGCATTCCTGGGCACTGGTGAGGCTGCATTGATGGGCAAAGGTAAGGCTGAATTGCTGAGCACAGGTGAGGCTGCATTCCATGGCACAGGCGAGGCTGCATTGCTGGGCACTGGTAAGGCTGCATTCCTGGGAACAGGTGAGGCTGTATTCTTGGGCACGGGTGAGGCCGCATTCCTGCGCACAGGTGAGGCTGCATTCCTGGTCACTGGTGAGTCTGCATTCCTGGGCACTGGTGAGTCTGCATTGATGGGCAAAGGTAAGGCTGAATTGCTGGGCACAGGTGAGGCTGCATTCCATGGCACAGGTGAAGCTGCATTGATGGGCACTAGTGAGGCTGCATTGCTAGACACTGGTGAAACTGCATTCCTGGGCACAGGTGAGGCTGCATTGCTGGGCACAGGTGAGGCTGCCTTGCTGGGCACAGGAGAGGCTGCATTCCTGGGCACTGGTGAGTCTGCATTCCTGGGCACGAGGCTGCATTGCTGGGCACTGGTAAGGCTGCATTCCTGGGCACTGGTGAGGCTGCATTGATGGGCACTAGTGAGGCTGCATTGCTTGGCACAGGTGAGGCTGCATTGCTAGGCACTGGTGAAACTGCATTCCTGGGCACTGATGAGGCCGCATTCCTGCGCACAGGTGAAACTGCATTCCTGAGCACTGGTGAGGCTGCGTTGATGTACACTGGCAAGGCTGCATTGCTGGGCACAGGTGATGCTGCATTTCTGGACACTGGTGAGGCTGCATTTCTGGGTACTGGCGAGGCTACATTCCTGGGCACTGGTGTGGCTGCATTGCTGGGCGCACGTGAGGTTGCATTGCTTGGCACATGTGAGGCTGCATTGCTGGGCATTGGTGAGGCTGTATTCCTAGGTACAGGTGAGGCTGCATTGCTGGGCACAGGTGAGGCTGCATTGCTGGGCACAGGTGAGGCTGCATTGCTTGGCACTGGTGAGGCTGCATTGCTGGGCACTGGTGAAGCTGCATTCCTGGGCACAGGTGAGGCTGCATTATTGGGCACTGGTGTGGCTATATTGCTGGACACTTTTGAGGCTGCATTGCTGGGCACTGGCAAGGCTGCACTGATGGGCACTGGTGAGGCTGTATTGCTGGGCACAGGTGAGGCTGCATTGCTGGGCACGGGTGAGGCTGCATTCCTGGGCACAGGTGAAGCTACATTGCTGGGCACAGGTGAGGCTGCATTCCTGGGTACTGGTGAGGCTGCATTGATGGTTGCTGGTAGGGCTGCATTGCTGGGCACAGATGAGGCTGCATTGTTGGGCGCAGGTGAGGCTGCATTCCTGGGCACTGGTGAGGCTGCATTGCTGGGAAGTGGTAAGGCTGCATTCCTGGGCACTGGTGAGGCTGCATTGCTGGACAGAGGTGAGGCTGCATTGATGAGCATTGGTGAGGCTACATTCCTGGGCACTGGTGAGGCTGCATTGCAGGGCACAGGTGAGGCTGCATTGCTGGGCAATGGCGAGGCTGCTTTCCTTGGCATGGTTGAGGCTGCATTGCTGGGCACTGGTGAGGCTGCATTCCTTGGCACTGGTGAGGCTGCATTCCTGGGCACAGGTGATGCTGCATTGCTGGGCACAGGTGAGGCTGCATTCCTGGGCACTGGTGAGTCTGCATTGATGGGCAAAGGTAAGGCTGAATTGCTGAGCACAGGTGAGGCTGCATTCCATGGCACAGGTGAGGCTGCACTGATGGGCAAAGGTAAGGCTGAATTGCTGAGCACAGGTGAGGCTGCATTCCATGGCACAGGTGAGGCTGCATTGCTGGGCACTGGTAAGGCTGCATTCCTGGGCACAGGTGAGGCTGCATTCTTGGGCACGGGTGAGGCCGCATTCCTGCGCACAGGTGAGGCTGCATTCCTGAGCACTGGTGAGGCTGCATTCCTGGGCACTGGTGAGTCTGCATTCCTGGGCACTGGTGAGTCTGCATTCATGGGCAAAGGAAAGGCTGAATTGCTGGGCACAGGTGAGGCTGCATTCCATGGCACAGGTGAAGCTGCATTGCTGGGCACTGGTAAGGCTGCATTCCTGGGCACTGGCGAGGCTGCATTGATGGGCACTAGTGAGGCTGCATTGCTGGGCACAGGTGAGGCTGCATTCCTGGGCACTGATGAGGCCGCATTTCTGCACACAGGTGAAACTACATTTCTGAGCACTGGTGAGGCTGCATTGATGTACACTGGCAAGGCTGCATTGCTGGGCACAGGTGAGGCTGCATTTCTGGACACTGGTGAGGCTGCATTTCTGGGTACTGGCGAGGCTACATTCCTGGGCACTGGTGCGGCTGCATTGCTGGGCGCATGTGAGGTTGCACTGCTTGGCACAGGTGAGGCTGCATTGCTGGGCACTGGTGAGGCTGTATTCCTGGGCACAGGTGAGGCTGCATTGCTGGGCACAGGTGAGGCTGCATTGCTGGGCACAGGTGAGGCTGCATTGCTTGGCACTGGTGAGGCTGCATTGCTGGGCACTGGTGAAGCTGCATTCCTGGGCACAGATGAGGCTGCATTATTGGGCACTGGTGTGGCTATATTGCTGGACATTTTTGAGGCTGCATTGCTGGGCACTGGCAAGGCTGCACTGATGGGCACTGGTCAGGCTGCATTGCTGGGCACAGGTGAGGCTGCATTGCTGGGCACGGGTGAAGCTGCATTCCTGGGCACAGGTGAGGCTACATTGCTGGGCACAGGCGAGGCTGCATTCCTGGGTACTGGTGAGGCTACATTGATGGTTGCTGGGAACAGATGAGGCTGCATTGTTGGGCGCAGGTGAGGCTGCATTCCTGGGCACTGGTGAGGCTGCATTGCTGGGAAGTGGTAAGGCTGCATTCCTGGGCACTGGTGAGGCTGCATTGATTGGCACTGGTGAGGCTGCATTGCTGGGCAGAGGTGAGGCTGCATTGATGAGCATTGGTGAGGCTACATTCCTGGGCACTGGTGAGGCTGCATTCCTTGACATGGTTGAGGCTGCATTGCTGGGCACTGGTGAGGCTGCATTCCTTGGCACTGGTGAGGCTGCATTTCTGGGCACAGGTGAGGCTGCATTGCTGGGCACAGGAGAGGCTGCATTCCTGGGCACTGGTGAGTCTGCATTCCTGGGCATGAGGCTGCATTGCTGGGCACTGGTGAGGCTGCATTCCTGGGCACTGGTGAGGCTGCATTGATGGGCACTAGTGAGGCTGCATTGCTTGGCACAGGTGAGGCTGCATTGCTAGGCACTGGTGAGGCTGCATTCCTGGGCACAGATGAGGCTGCATTGCTGGGCACAGGTGAGGCTGCCTTGCTGGGCACAGGTAAGGCTGCAGTGCTTGGCACTGGTGAGGCTGCATTGCTGGGCACTGGTGAGGCCGCATTGCTGGGCACTGGTGAGTCTGCATTCCTGGGCATGAGGCTGCATTGCTGGGCACTGGTAAGGGTGCATTCCTGAGCACTGGTGAGGCTGCATTGATGGGCACTAGTGAGGCTGCATTGCTTGGCACAGGTGAGACTGCATTGCTAGGCACTGGTGAGTCTGCATTCCTGGGCATGAGGCTGCATTGCTGGGCACTGGTAAGGCTGCATTCCTGGGCACTGGTGAGGCTGCATTGATGGGCACTAGTGAGGCTGCATTGCTGGGCAAAGGTGAGGCTGCTTTGCTGGGCACAGGGGAGGTTCAGATGAGGCAAAATTTCTGGGCACAGGTGAGGCTGCATTGCTGGGCATTGGTAAAGTTGCTTTGCCGGGCACTGGTGAGGCTGCATAGATGGGCACTGGTGAGGCTGCAATGCTGGGCACTGGTGAGGCTGCATAGATGGGCACAGCTGGGCCCTGCATTCTTTATGTAGCGCACTCCTGTGCCCTGTACTCTTTATGTAGCGCACTCCAGAGCCCTTCGTTCCTTATGAAGAGCACTCCTGAGCCCTGCATTCTTTATATAGCGCACCCCTGAGCCCTGCATTCTTTATGTAGCGCACCGCTGAGCCCTGCATTCTTTATGTAGCACACTTCTCAGCCCTGCATTCTTTACGTAGCTCACTCCTGAGCCCTGAATTCTTTATGTAGCACACTTCTGAGCCCTGCATTCTTTTAGTAGCACACTGCTGAGCCCTGCATTCTTTATTTAGCACACTCCTGAGCCCTGCATTCTTTATGTAGCATGCTCCTTAGCACTGCATTCTTTATGTATGTTCTCTTTACTTATGGATGAAATGGGACAAATAACATATATATATATATATATATCATATAATCATTCCATAAACACATACCACATACACTGCATATATAATTTGAGGTATGCTTATAAAATAGTTTACCATTTGCCAATAAAAACAATATGTCCCCAGATTTCATTTTAAAAATCTGGTCACCTTACTTCAGACTGAAAATGCTGCTATCTGTTGTGCCCCCTGTGCGCCGTCATCCAGAGTGAAGGCACTCTAATACAGGAGATGCATTATTGGCCAGATCACCAGACGCAAACAGGGGAAAAAAAGCCTAAAAAAGAAAACGAATGTGGCCAGCACATTTAAGGACTGATAGGTTGAAACATTACGTTTTTGGTTTTGGGTTTAATTTTACTTTATACATTAAAGGTTTTATAGAGGCCTATAACTTGGACCAAACAGGGACCGACCGAGATTTGTACTGTTAATGAGCAGGCTGAATGTACCAAGTTGATTGAACGATCAACATGGGTACAACCAGCCTGCCGGATTCTCTTAGTAATTATTACTAGCGGCTGTTATAGTGTTCCCCCGCCAGAAGCAGACAGTTGCTCGGCAGGAGGGATTCCCCTGACAGCACTGTCTGTGTTGATGGGGGAATCTTGCAAATTTCTTTCCTGCAACCCGTGGTGTATGGACAGACTTCCACTTACCGGTATATATAGTATATATCATTTTTTTTTCTCATTTTTTTAAAATAAAGTTTTCTGTAATTTTAGTAAAGCAAATCTTCCAAAGGGATAATAGCTTTAACTGTAAGATGCATTTCAAACACAAGCAAAATGCAGTGGAACCCACACAAAGATGCATAGAAAGTGAATGTATTTTTAAGCATAAATAGGTATATGCAGTGGCGGCTGGTGCTCAATATTTGGGGGGCGACAAGGAGACAGTCCGGAAGGCAGCGATCTCCCTACCCCCACCAGCGGGAGATGGATGAGAAGGCAGCGATCCCTTCCGCATGGGAGACGAATGGGAAGGTGGTGATCCCCCCCACCCTGTGGGAGACAGATGGGAAGGCAGTGACCCCCCCAACTTAGCGGGAGACGGACAGGAAGACGGTGATCTTTGCCATCTTGTAGATAAGGGGAGTCTGCAGGTGGGTCAGATGTCTGCAAGTTTAATGAATATAAGCTGTGCTGTATAGAAACAAGTTCAGTGTGACAGCACAGGCAATCTGCAGAAATGAGTACTCACTGTCCACATATTACACCACCACAGCCCATCCTGTCATTCCCGCATATACCGGCATCTCACCCGGACATTGAGTTCTGTGCTTTCACCATCGCATGGATCCTGTTGATTCTTTGTCTTGGCTGAACAGGAAGTGTGTTCCGGGACCCGATTGCCCGGGAGTCCTATGACTCCTGGGCCAATCGGGTCTCAGGACCCGCTTCATGTTTGGCCAGGAGGAGAATCAAGAGGACAATAGCGAATATTAATTCGCTATTGTCACACAAATGTGTGGGCTCAGGGCACAGTGCTCTGCGCCCAAGCCCATCCTTTTTTGAAGCCAATTAGAACCTCTGGATCTAAGCATGTGCTTAAAAAAAAAAAAAAAAGCCATTGGAATCCATGCGTCCAATGCTCTGCATGTAGATTAGGGGCAGGCCACAGGGTATATGGTTAACAGTTAAAGGGTAAATGGGTCTTAAAGTAGAGCTAAACCCCAAAGTAGGATACATATCTATGCATTGTAGTAAAATGCTATAAAATACAATGCATGGTTACATGTTATGTATATATGCTTCTTTTTCTCACCCTCTCCTCTCATTTCCTTTTGTAGTATTTACTAAAGTGGTGTTTGAGCAGTGGCAATAACTGTGACCATGCTCCAGCTCCAAGGTGAGCTATTCTTCTTTGTACTGCCCTCTGCCCAAATATAGCTTACACTCTTTACAGAGCATGTCCAGCAAAAATCTGCTGCAGTGACATGTGTGAGGAAGGTCACTTGAGAGCTATGGGTAAAGTTTCAGAGCAGGAACACCTGAGATCTATAGGGGCAGCCTGAGAGCAGGGGCACTTGAGATCTATGCGTGCAGCCTGAGAGCAGGGGCACTTGAGATGTATGGGTGCAGCTGAAGCAGGGACACTTGAGATGTATGGGTGCAGCCTGAGAGCAGGGGCACTTGAGATCTATGGGTGCAGCCTGAGAGCAGGGACACTTGAGATGTATGGGTGCAGCCTGAGAGCAGGGACACTTGAGATCTATGGGTGCAGCCTGAGAGCAGGGACACTTGAAATGTATGGGTGCAGCCTGAGAGCACGGACACTTGAGATGCATGGGTGCAGCCTGAGAGCATGGGCAATTGAGATGTATGGGTGCAGCCTGAGAGCATGGGCAATTGAGATGTATGGGTGCAGCCGGAGAGCAGGGACACTTGAGATGTATGGGTGCAGCCGGAGCAGGGGCAGGGACACTTGAGATGTATGGGTGCAGCCGGAGCAGGAGCACGGGCACTTGAGATGTATGGGTGCAGCTGGAGCAGGGGCAGGGACACTTGAGATGTATGGGTGCAGCCTGAGAGCAGGGACACTTGAGATGTATGGGCGCAGCTGGAGCAGGGGCTCTTGAGAGCTATGGGTGCAGACTGAGAGCAGGGGCACTTGAAATGTATGGGTGCAGCCAGAGAGCAGGGGCACTTGAGATCTATGGGTGCAGCCTGAGCAGGGACACGTGAGATGTATGGGTGCCACTTGAGAGCAGAGACACTTGAGAACTATAGGTGCAGCCTGAGAGCAGGGGCGATTGAGATCTATGGGTGCAGTCACACTCTAAAGCTACCCTTTGTGCATATGTGGTTGGTCCACTACCATACACTTTCGATTATCTGACATCTGTCTATTAAAGTCGTTTCTTACACTACAGCTTCTTCAAATCTTAGCAAAGAAAAATCATATTGAATCACTGCAAAATCCTATGTTCTGTATTTTCATTATCATAAAGAGGAAACTAAAGGATTCTATCCTAAGTCATTATAGCTCAAGGTAATTTTCTTCTCCCTTCTCTCCCTGAAACAAAAACTTATCTCTGAGAGAAAGGCTGTAGAAGCCAGGGTAGGTCAGTCAGAGACTATCAGCATTGCCTGCTACTTTCAGGTTCTGTTCACTAGCCAGAGAAGATTACTGATTTAAGGCAGCAGATAAGGTTTTTTCATTATTCTGTGCATTGCATTACACAGGTACAGAAGACCCACCGGTTAATAAGAAACTAACGTTCCCGATTGCAGAATGTGCTGAAACAAAACACGTTTAAAGCAAATTCATTTTCATGTCAGAGACATTTTCTGTAATTTATTTTGCTACCGTTCTAATTTGCATTTAAGGAGCCTATTACGCTCTTGGCTAAAAACTGCCCTTCCCCCTAAACACATTATCCATTAGCGTGGTATTTGCAATAGCATAGCATTGCCATGCAAGTACAGACAGACGAGGCAATGCTACGTTTGCCCATTTCATATACCAAATGCAAATATACTGAACTGTAGCTTAATGAATTGGATGTATGTTCCTCGCTCCTGTATGTTTTATCTCCATTACTGCTATTTTATCTATTTATTTTATTTAAAGTAAACCTTTCATGGACTTGGCCAATTCAAACCAAGAGTAAGATGGAAAAATATATAAGTGGAGGTTATATGTCAAAATGATCTGTAGCTCTGCTGAAGTTATTTGAAATCTTAACCACCAAGGATGGGCTTGGGCGTGTTCGCAACCGCTCATGCCCGAGCCCGCCAGGAAGCTTACACGGCCCTGCGCTAATCACAGGCAGTGAGACATTTCCCGATTGCTGCAGCCGCGCATCGGGAAATGTCTCACTGTGTGTAATTAGCACTGCGCAGTGTGAGCTTCCTGGCGGGCTCGGGCATGAGCAGTTGCAAACACGCCCAAGCCCATCCTTATTAAACACTTGACCTCTGGAAGATTGACCCCCCTTCATCACCAGGCCACTTCTTGCGATACGGCACTGCGTCACTTGCAACACAAATAAAGTTAATGTAATTTTTTCCCGCAAATAGAGTTTTCTTTTGGTGGTAATTGATCACCGCTGTGTTCGTAATTTTTTGTGCTACAAACAAAAAAAGACCAACAAATTTGAAAAAAAAACCCCAGTATTTTTTACTTTCTGTTATAAAACATATCCAATAGAAAAATTAAAAAAATCAAATTTCTTCATAAATTTAGGCCAATATGTATTCTGCTACATGTTTTTGGTAAAAAAAAAAAAATCCCAATAAATGTGTATTGATTGGCTTACGTGAACATTATAGCGCCTACAAACTATGGGATATATACTGGAATTTTTATTTATTTATTTTTTTATACTAGTAATGGCGGCGATCAGCGACTTATAGTGGGACTGTGATAATGCAGCGGACAATCAGACACTAACTGACACTTTTGACACTTTGCGGGAACCAGTGACACTAATACAGTGATCAATGCTAAAAACATTCACTGTCTAAGGCGATCAAAGGGTTAACTGTGTGCCTAGCCAGTGTTTGTGTTTACTACGTGTGCTGCTTTTACTAGGGGAAGAGATGGATTCTAGTCCCTGCTTTGCAGGAACACAGAACAGAACTCTGCCTTGTTTACATAGGCAGTCACCGTTCTGAGTCTCTGCCCAACAATCGGCGGGTGCCAGTGGACATCGAGTGCCCGACACCTGCAGATCGGATTCTGCTGTGAATATTCAGAGCAGAAGCGGCGCACCCCCTGCAGGCAGAAGTCAGGAATCACGTATATATAACTAATATGTGAACCCTCACCTTGTAAAACAACCATTCAGTTTAAAACAGAAATGAAAGGCAAAACAAGTGTGTATACAGTACATATTAAAAACATTATAAACATCTTGATTTTATTTTTATAGGGGATCACATACCCCCTGTTCTCAGCTGTATAAGGAGCACAGAGAACTAGGGGAGGGGAAACAGCAGCACACTGGTCTTCCCAATAAGTGTGTGTGTGTGTGTGTGTGGTAGCAGTATCATGCCTTGCCATGCATTCCTATGGGCTTCCTTAAACTGGAACTTTTTTTAGTGAGAAAATGAAGATCACTTCAGGCTGGCCCCTTTTGCAGGTATCGCTACGTAAAGCATTAAAAATAAATATCTATACTGTTAAAAATCCAGTAATATGCTGTCTCACCCTGCTATGCGCAAGCTCAGTTGCTCTCAGTTTTTAGGCACTGCTGAGTCTGTAGAGGCCGATCTGCTGACAGCCTTAAGGCAGAGTTAAACCCTCCTATCCTTTACAGCCAAGGTTCTGTTTGATCTGCAACTGCCATAGTGCTGCACATGTGATCAGTTATGACACCGGCCATTTGATGGTTTGACAGTTTGGTTGAGGACTCAAGCAAATGTGACATGGGCAATCCCGGGCATTCCAGAAATGTAACTGGTTTTTGAAACCATTAAATGAATGGGTTTAGTTCCACTTTATGATTTACTGCTGGGGTTTGGGCTTCAGCAAAAGGGCCACCACCAGCAAGAAGAAACAGGAACAATGCTGGAGGCAATTTACAGCACACATTCATTTTGGTAACAATTATTAATGTGAAATGTATGTTGCTTGCTAAAGATCGTTATTTTTTGTCGAGCTGTTATGAGTAAAGTTCTGCTTTAATATGTGTTAATGCAAGAAGTTTGCTTTTTCACACATTTAACTGCTTACACAAACCTCAATTTATTTTTGATTGGGAATATAAAATAGCACTCCATCAGGGCTTATGGGCACATGGCTACCCTACTGAGGATTGGAAGGAGACTTGGAAAAAGCAATCATTTTCCTGCTGTAAATCATGACAATTACTATTCAGATTATACTCTGGTGTATACACCCATAAACTCTGATGAAGGGGGGAAGGTGCTCTTGAACCCTTGAAATGAAATGATTATTATTGCATTGACAAATTAAGTCAATCTGGGCAAGAATCAATCCACACTGCTGATCTGATTGTGGAGTGATTGCAGCTGGAAGGCAGGTGGGGCTAGAGAGTACTAGGAGCAGAGGTACTATGGAACGTGTATAGTGAATGACTCAGGTTCCCCAGTGGGAACAGCAGAGATAGCAGGGCCCATGTTCAATCCCATGCACATGACAGAAGTGTTTTCAAGCTGAGAGTTCATTTCAACCTCCTCTCTCCCATTCAATAGCCGAAAGACGGCTACAGAGCGGGCCTAAATTGTCAGGAGGGCATTCATGTACGTCGTCCTGTGCATGAGCTGTCTACGTGCCCTGTGATCAGCGAGTCAATGAGATCCCGACCCCTTACCAGCCAATGACAGCTAATCGTGTGATGTAAACAGTAGCTTTTTTCCCCCTCACGCTGACACTGGCTTGTGTAAGCAGGATATCGGTCCCACACATGGAGAGCCACTGCCGCCTCATCATTGCCCACCAGTGCCACCTACCAGTGCCCATCAGTGCCACCTATCAGTGTCCACCAATGCCACCTATCAGTGCCCACTAGTGCTGCCAATTAGTGCCCATCACTGCCAATCATTAGTGCCACCTATCAGTGCTGTCTATCAGTGTCACCTACCAGTGCCTATCAGTGCCCATCAATGCCACCTATCAGTGCCACCTTACAATGCCACCTATCAGTGCCCTTCAGTGCCACCTACCAGTGCCCTTCAGTGCCACCTATCAGTGCTACCTATCAGTGCCACCTATCATTGCAGCCTGATCAGTGCCTCCTGATCAGTGCCTCATGATCAGTGCCCATCGTTGCCACCTATCAGTGCCCATCCGTGACTAGTCCTCCGTGACTAGTCCGACGTTACTATCCACCGTGACTATCCATCGTGACTATCCACCGTGACTTCCCGTGACCATCCACCGTGACTTCCCGTGACTATCCACCGTAACATTCCACCGTGACTATCCACCGTAACTACCCGTGACTATCCGTGACCATCCACTGTGACTATCTGTCGTGACTATCCACCGTGATTACTAACCGTCACTACCCGTGATTAACCGTCGTGATCACCCGTGACTATCCACCGTAACCACCTGTGACTATCCACCGTGACTACCCGTGACCATCCACCGTGACCACCCGTTACTACTCCGCCGTCACCGAGAGGTACACACCCTGGCTATAGGACGAATGTGTTCGGTCACAGTCGCACTCCCCCT
>BLSH010101080.1:1838365-1863444 GCA_018402905.1 Glandirana rugosa | reverse complement strand
GTCGTACCTGTGTCAGTGACGAGGGTTATACTATAGGTCGACCCACACCGACGTACCGGGGTATACCTCTGTCACACGTAAGTCCCTGTGTGTGGATCCCAACGGTGGAGTAGGGAAATTTTGGCTTGTGTATACCTAATGTGTCCAAGAGACTGACTAATTCCACCATTAATTTGAGTGAACCAACGGAATGGACGTAAGTTAATCGGAGTCTTGGACACATTAAGTATACACAAGCCCAAATCCGGAGTATGTGTGCCCGCAAACGTCTTTTTATTCGTTTTGCGGCCCGGACTGCAGTCCCCTTTTTTGACTGCAAAACGAACCGCAAAACGTAACTGCAGTTACCTGCATCCATTGACGTCAATGCAAAACGCCAAGCAAAACGTCAGTTTTTTCCCCTGACGTCAGGCCCGGCGTTTTGCTTATTTTTCTGCAAACGCCCGTGTGTATGAGGCCTAAACCCGAACACATATGAATTACACAGGTTCTGAGGCTAATTGAATGCAGGTAAGGCAACCAAGTGAGTTTAATTACCACCTTAATCAGTCAGAGAACCTGTGTAATCCATATGTGTTCGGTTTTAAAGGGATGAGGTGGCAACCCTAGGTGTGTGTCCCTGAATGCACACTGTCTCCATATGGGGCCATGCAGCCACACCCAGCTGGATATCATATTGGGAGCAGTGACTGTGTCCATGCTGCCGCTGCATTGCAATTGACATCAATAAGACTGCATTTAAATGGCTGCATGGAACACCTGACCATCCCTGTGGAGGTTTACATGGCCCACACATGGGGAATGCATTGATAAGCCTATTGTGAATGAGGCCTTAACCACTTCAGTACCGGGCACTTTAACCCCCTTCCTGTCCAGGCCAATTTTCAGCTTTCAGCGCTGTCACACTTTGAGTGACAATTTCACGGTCATGCTACACTGTACCCATATGAAGTTTTTATAATTTTTTTTACCACAAATAGAGCTTTCATTTGGTGATATTTGATCACCACTGCTAAATTGATGCTTAACCTGTGGGCTAGTTAAACCTAATTTGAGTGAAGAGGAAATCTCCAAGAATAAGTGATATTAAGGTGCTGGTAAATAGTGCAGATAAACTATGGTAATACTGTGCATAACCAACACATTCAAAGACCCCCTAGTGGTATAGGAAAAAATAACCCTGCTGATCTATGTGAATATAATGATAATATATCGTGGCACTGAGTGTTCCAATACGTGTATAAGTGTGTGCTGAAATTTAGATGCTCATTCTAAACAAATGTGAAAAAATATATAAGGTGCCTTATCAAAAGTGTAAACAAAATACTGTCCTATTCTGATGAATATCAAGCGTAATATATGATATTGGGATGTCGCATGTGAAACAAAGTGCTAAGTACAAACAATTTTGACGGTGCCTTAAATGGCTGATGGCTATGTAATACTCCTCCAAGGTAGACAATGGATAGGTGTTATCCAACGGATCGTATATACGGTACAATCCCCTACGGAGCACAACACTGTATGAAGTATAATAATTCACATATAAATCAGGCGTTTGCACTGTGTCAGAAAATCACATATAAATAAAGTGCTAAGTGCAGACAACATTCAAAATGTCTTAACAAAATAACAAAATAATAGTGCGCTGACCCTCCAACTTAATCGATAGGTAAGTATATCCACTGGTTCGCATATATAGTTCAATCTCCTAAGGTGCAAAAAATGCAAATATGTTATGCCGATCTTATCCAGTAGTTCACACATGCAGTGTATTCCCCAAAGTGCACAGTGCAGTAAAGTGCTGGTAAACACAGCTATACAAGTACTGGATCTTGCAAATAAGTACTGTATATACAGCTCTTCCAGTGTTTGAGTACAGATCACGCATGCTTCCCTAGGGATACCCCATTTACCGGACAGCGCCACCCCTCCAGGGGTAAATCGCAGGGATGCCTGTCAGGCAGAGGATGGGATCCCTTAACTCGATGGTCCAGATCTCCTCAGCGTTGATTACCAATGACCAGGTGCAGGAGAGAAAAAAACTATCTCCATAGCATAATACTTTTAGACTGTGCTGTTTATTCATCCAAGTATATAGTTAAAAACGTTGCATATAAAATACTGATAAAACTCCAATAAAACCAATGGTCATATGCCACTTAAAATCTGGTACTGGGAACGATCTGCTGGTGTGTTAAAAAAGCCCTGCACGCTTCCTGTGCAAGCAGCTTGCGTTCCACCAGCCTGAGATCCCGTAATCGGAAGTGATGTATGACGTTAGTTTGGCTCCGGCTTAAGCGTTTCGTCATTGACGTCTTCTGAGGCGCGTTTCGTTATCGACGCCATGGCGTGTTTCCCAGAATGTGTCCGTTCTAGCTACATAGGCACATATCTGACAGTGGCCACATGGGAACATTCTTCTAGACCTAGGATAATTAGAAAGCCAGGAATTATCCGGAGTCCTGATGTGCTCAGACCTAGTGACTGTGTCCCCTAGGTTTTTGGCCCTTTTGGCTACCATATTGGGTTTTGGCCCTACAATATTTCATAGCCCTGGGGAATTCATCAAGATGGCCCAGTGTTTTTTTGAGGACCTCTCTAACTTGATCCCACTGTTTGCCATACTTGTTAATGATCCGTATAGGACTTTGTATTCCACTGGCTATGTTCCCTAGTTGTGCTCTGTACTAGGTTCAAGGAGAGTGTTCCTTTCAGTCTGTGCTGCTCTTTTTTTAGCTCTTCTAAGTTGGCTATGAGAATATCCCCTCTCCCTGAATCTCTTATACAGGTCCTCGGACTCCTCTTTATAGGATTTGGCATCTGAACAGTTCCTTTTGATACGTAGGAACTGTCCTACTGGTATGCCATCCTTTTGCCACTTAGGGTGGTGACTCTCAGCTCTCAACAAGGTATTCGCCGACATCTCCTTTCTGTAGGTACGGGTAAACAAAGATGAGCCCTCAATGCCTATTCGTAAATCCAAGAAGGGAATTTCCCACCTATCAATAGTGTAGGTGAGTCTCATGTTCCGGTCGTTGGTGTTGAGTAATCTTATGAACTCAGCCAACTCATCTTCCTCTCCTCGCCATACCATGAGTATGTCATCGATGTACCTCAACCACATCTGTGTGTGGTCGAGGTAAATCGGCATACGGTACACCATCTCTTCCTCCCATTGTCCCAGGTGGAGGCACACATATGATGGGGCTCCCAAGGAGGTGCCTTCTATTTGTTGATAATATCCACTCAGGAACTGGAAAAAATTGTTATTAAGGGCAAAGGAGAGGAGTTCCGCAAGAAACTCGTTTTGCGCCGCATTTTCTGGGTAATGTTTCTCCAGGAACCCTTCCACTGCCCCATCCCCAAAATGATGGGGGATCGAGGTGTAGAGAGACTCCACATCAATTACCACTAACAGGACTTCCCCTTCTATTGTGACTCGAGAAATCTGCTGGAGGACATGTCTGGTATCCTGTACGTATGACTCCAGTTTGAAAACCATATCTTTATTCATGGAGTCTAGATATTTACCTGTCCTTTCTAGGGGCCCCTTTATAGCAGACACTATAGGTTGCCCTGGTGGTTTAACTAGGGACTTATGGACTTTGGGTAGTATATAGAAAATTGGCACATTGTACTCATTCACCCACATATACTCAAACTACTTCTAGCTAATAAGGCCCTCCTCCTTGGCGAATTTTAGCTTCTCATTAAGTGCTCTGACCAGCCCAGGGAAAGGGTCTCCATCTAGTTTCCGATACGTTCTATTGTCTGAAAGCAGCCTTTTAGCTTCCCCCTCATATTGGGTATCATCAAGGAGGACCACGTTACCTCCTTTATCACTACGTTTTACGACTACATTTTTGGCTGCAAATAGTTCACCTATGGCCCTTCTTTCTTCACCTGTAAGATTATCCTGCCCTTTTTCCTTCCAGTTTATTTTATATAGGTCAGCCTTGACCTGGTCCATAAAGATACTGAGCCATTTACTCTTTTCCAAAGGCATTTTAGGCATTTTAGTTGACTTGAAATAAATATTGCTTGACCTTCTTTGGTGTCCTCCATCTCCAGTTCCACATTCTCCTCAAGGAGTGAATTGAGGATATCCAGGGCCTCCAAATCACTCTCACCTAGGGTATTATCTATGGCTGCCGCCTCACCAGGAGTCTCCTTACCGGAGTGCAGGAGATTCTAGCAAAAAGGGTAATGTCTTTAAAGACAGTAAATTCATCCATTTTATCAGTTGGTGAAAAGGACATAGCCTTCTGCAATAAATTAATATGTCTTTGTTCAAGGGGGAAACTGGAGATGTTGATTACCTTCATATCAGGACCCAACCCAACATTCACTATTTGTTCTTTAATGATTTTTCACTTCTTGTTGTTCTTATTTCCTCTACACTTCCTGTCGTAATTTTTCTCTACCCTGTAGTCTGTGTCTTGTTGCCTATTTTTTTGTTTGTTCATTTTTGGGGAAGGCCGGTTGTGTCTTCTGATGTTCTCTCCTCCCCCTCTGGTTCCAAAAAAGTTACACTCCTAATGTCTACTTCTTCATCTGTGTCACTATAAGGTCTTTCTCCCTTGTTTCGTGAAGTCGGTCGTCGCCTGGGTCCCCTAGATCTGCTTCTATTTCTGCTGCCTGTTAAGTCAAAAATGTCGTCCTTTTCCCAATCCCCTATGTCACGTCTATATTTTGCCTGTTTAGTTAATTTCAAATTATGTTGAGTCCTTTCAATTTCTTTTTTAAGTTGGTCATTGTATTTTAAAAAATCCCCTGTCTTTAAATGGTTCAAAACCTGCAGCACTTTCTCCAGTCAGCTTATTGAGTTCCTCTGGTTGTGTTTTTTCTTCCTCCACAATTAGCTTCATCACTTCCACCCCATGATTAATGCAAAGCACCTTCCATTTAGAGAGAAATCTCTCATTATGGAGGTGCTCTGCAGTGACCACCCCATCCCTAAGACCTATAGGTATTATTCGCTGTTCAATATACATCTATAAGAAGGAGATGTCCCATTTTCTATTGAGGTGTTTAGTGAGAAGCCTTTTGTGCTCCTTGAATCTACTTTTGATATCTTCGTCTTGGCTGATGGAGGAAGCGCCTAAATGCCTGGCTAATTTCTCTATCTATATCTTTACCCAAAACAAATGCCATTCATGTATTGGGTATAATCTGGGGAAGAACGGGAAGAAACAGTGAAACCTAAAGATTCCCCAGAGAGTATCTCTGTTTCACCAAGAATGGATCACCGGTGATCCAACACATAAATTAGCTAAACCTAATGCAGTGGTGTAACTGCGTATGTGAAGAATAAAAGAATTACCTGTATACCACATAGGTTAGCCTATAAAGCCTATGACATCTATGTGTAAAAATATCCCAAGGAAGGGCAATGTGGCTTTTTTGAAAAACTATAGACTGACAGGTAGTTTACTAAAATCAATAGCACATTTTATTGAGTAATTATATCATAAAAAATGACAGACTAAGGGGCACTCTCAATATGTGGGGTGCCCTCCAGTCCCAATACACAAATGGGGTTACACTGAACATAGGACCACGGACAAACACATAACAAAAAAATAACGGTACTGTCCAGACGCCAGAGAGATTACAGTATCTGTGTCGCCTGGGGGAACAATATATCCCCTGTAATGGGAAGTCCGGACGGTACTGTTATTTTTATGTTATATATTTGTCCGTGGTCCTATGTTCAGTGTCACCCCATTTGTCTGTAATTTTATATGATATAATTACTTAATATAATTTGCCATTGATTTTATACCTGTCAGACTATAGTTTTTCAAAAAAGCCACATTGCTCTTCCTTTGGATATTTTTACACATAAGTATCAATTAAGCAGCGCCAGGCCCAGTATTAATAACTTATTTCTCATTACTCTCCTGGAAGGGAGTAACCTACTGGGGGGCAGCACGCTTATATAGGGGCAAAGTCAATATGCCCCAGATAGTCCTAAGCGCAGTACCCAACCCTTACTCTCTTGTCAATTTGATCACCACTGTTTTTTTTATATTTTTTGCTAAACAAATGAAAAAAGGCCTAACGTTACAAAAAAAAAAATCTTCATTTCTGTTATAAAATTTTGTAAATAAGTAAGTTTTCTCCTTCACTGACGGGCACTGATGAGGCAGCACTGATGGGCACTGATGAGGCAGCACTGATGGGCACTAATAGGCAGCACTGATGGGCACTGATGAGGTGCCACTGATGGGCACTGATAAAGGCAGCACTGATAGGCCGCACCGATGGACACTGATAGACAGCAGTTGTAGGCGCTGATGGGCACTGTTAGATTGAACTGATATGCAGCACTGATGAGGAGGCACTGGGAGGTATTACTGATAGGCACTGATAGGCTATCCTCTACTTGCGCCCTATCAGCACGAATAGAGGAAAGCGATAACTGGCACTTCCTGGTTACGCTGTGATTGGACACAGCTTATCACATGGTAAAGAGACTATGTCATAGGCTCTTTACGGAGATCGGAGATGCAGTGTGTCAGAGCGACACACCGCACCCCCGGCACTGCACGCTGGGCATCATATGATGTCCAGTCAGGATAATGGAGCCCCCGTCATTCTGCTATAGACCCAGGCAGGGTGTGGTTAAAGAATATATAAACCCATCATTTTATATTCCTGACCTGTGCCTGCTGTACCAGGTACTTGTATGAGAAAGTATCCTGTTCTATTTGTATTGCTTCCTTTATGTAAAATCCCTGGTGTTCCTGCGAGTTCCTCTGCTTTCCTATTAAAACTGACCACACTAGGCATGAAAACACAGCGTGGTCAGTTCTCTAGATATACTGGCAACTCAGCCTGCTCTCCTCCAATGATCCTCCAATGTCCAGACACCCCCCCCCCCCACTTTTAACCGGGAAGCTCAATGTGCTGGTGTTTTTCCTCACCCAGCTCTTATGCATCTGAGAACAGAGGAAATGTGATCACTTATAAAAAGCGGAAAAGGGTATTTATATATTTTTTTTATATCTATACACAAATGTTTTGCCTTTCATTTCCATTTTTAACCGAATGGGTTGATACCACTTTTCACTGGATTTGAAATATTTGATGGCAGTATATGGACATTATACTTAGATATTTTCAATGTAATAATATTCTTTAATATATTTTATATTCACATGTTTTTGATGTCTGTATTAGAGAGCGTGGTTTTAAGGGGTTGTAAAGGCAGAAGGTTTTTTATCTTAATGCATTCCATGCATTAAGATAAAAAACCTTCTGTGTGTAGCAGCCCCCCCAGCCTTCCCTAATTACTTACCTGAGCCCCATCTCTCTCCAGCGATGTCCACGTTCCCCTCAGCCGTCCAGGACACTCCTCCTGATTAGCTGAGACACAGCAGCGGCGCCATTGGCTCCTACGGTTGTCAATCAAAGTCAGTAAGCCAATCAGGAGAGAGAGGAGGCGGGGCCAGGTCGGGGCTCCGTGTACGAATGGATACACGGAGCTCTGACTCGGCTCAGGTGCTCCATAGAAAGCTGCTGGCTGTGGGGGCACTTGAAGGAGGAAGGGGCCAGGAGAGCAGAAAAGGGATCTGAGAAGAGGAGAATCCGGGCTGCTCTGTGCAAAACCAACTGCACAGAGGAGGTGAGTATAACATGCTTGTTATTTAAAAAATAAACAAAAAACAGCAAGCCTTTACAATCACTTTAATTTGATTGTTTTTTTGTATGTATTAGGCCATTGAGCCTCACAACAGGCAGCTCCATTCATCACTAATAATTTTATTATCAATAATTTATATTTATTATTTTTTAACATTTTTTATCATTTATATTTTATTATTTATGAAATGTATTATGCATGAGTGTTAGGTTGATCCAGAGTGCGCAGGTGGGGGGTCCCTTGTTGCTTTCCCTTTTTTTTCTGTGTCCAATCAGAGTTTGGCAGCAGATTTCAGCCAATATTTTTGGCTTCTGTTACAAACGCACAGAGCTCTGTGTACATACGGACAGCGATCTGGCTGACGCACAGAGCTCTGTGTACATAGGGACAGTGATCTGGCTGACGCACAGAACTCTGTGTACATAGGACAGTGATCTGGCTGACACAGAGAACTCTGTGTACATAGGGACAGCGATCTGGCTGACGCACAGAGCTCTGTGTACATAGGGACAGTGATCTGGCTGACGCACAGAACTCTGTGTACATAGGGACAGTGATCTGGCTGACACAGAGAACTCTGTGTACATAGGGACAGCGGTCTGGCTGATGCACACAACTCTGTGTAAATAGCGACAGCGATCTGGCTGACGCACAGAGCTCTGTGTACATAGGGACAGTAATCTGGCTGACGCACCGAGCTCTGTGTACATAGGGACAGTAATCTGGCTGAAGCACAGAGCTCTGTGTACATAGGGACAGTAATCTGGCTGACGCACAGAGCTCTGTGTACATAGGGACAGTAATCTGGCTGACGCACAGAGCTCTGTGTACATAGGGACAGCGATGTGGCTGATGCACAGAGCTCTGTGTACATAGGGACAGTAATCTGGCTGACGCACAGCACTCTGTGTAAATAGGGACAGCGATCTGGCTGACGCACAGAGCTCTGTGTACATAGGGACAGTGATCTGGCTGACGCACAGAGCTCTGTGTACATAGGGACAGTGATCTGGCTGATGCACAGAGCTCTGTGTACATAAGGACAGCGATCTGGTTGATGCACAGAGCTCTGTGTACATAGGGACAGCGATCTGGCTGTTTCTCCTCCCTGAAAAGCAGGAACAAAATAACAGCCAGATTAGTAAGTAAGAGCAGCACACATTACACACGTTACACTTGTTAAGCCCCATACACACGGGCAGAATGTCAATGGCAGAGAGCGATGTTCGGAGTGTCCTGGTGGGGGTGCCCCCCCCTTGTCAGAACACAACTCAGCGGGGGAGATCGCTGTACTAACCTCGCATTGTTAGTACAGCGGCTCCCAACCGGAGCTGCCACTTTTTTTCATGCAACCTGCTGGGTTGTATAAAAAAGAAACTGTAGCATGGACCCTGCTTTAGGCACACAGTTAATCCCTTGATTGCCCCTAGATGTTAACCCCTTCCCAGCCAGTGTCACTAGAACAGTGTCAGTGTACAGTATTATCACTGATCACTGTATCAGCGTCACTGGTGATGTCAGTGTCAGTTAGTGACCCTCCCAGCCAGTGCCTGTTAGTGCCAGATTGTAAATTGTGTAAATTCCAGTATGCTGTATATACCATATTTTGTAGATGCTATAACTTTCACATACACCAATTAATATACATTTATTGGGGTTTTTTTGTTTACAAAAGACATGCAGCAGAATACCTTTTGGTCTAAATTAATGAAGATTTTTTTTTTATTGAATATGTTTTATAACACAAAGTAGATTTTTTTTTCAAAAATGTTGGTCTTTTTTCATTTATATAATAACAAAATGAAAAACCCAGAGGTGATCAAATACCACCAAAAGAAAGCTCTATTTGTTTTAACAAAATGATATAAATTGAATTTGCATTCAGTGTTGCATTACCACGCAATTGCCGGTTAAAGTAGCGCAGTGCTGAACATCAAAAAATATCCTGGTCATGAAGGGGATAAAACCTTATGGAGTGGTTAACTTTCATGTTTAACCACTTAAGGACCGGAAGGATTTCCAGCTTTAGGACCGGAGCCCTTTTTGCGATTCGGCGCTGCGTCGCTTTAACTCACAATTGCGCGGTCGTGCTACGTTGTACCCAAATGAAATTTGCGTCCTTTTTTTCCCACAAACAGAGCTTTCTTTTGGTGGTATTTGATCACCTCTGCGTCATTTCTGATCGCCGCTATAAACAAAAGAAGAGCGACAATTTTGCGAAAAAAAACCAAATTTCTTACTTTTTGCTAAAATACAAATCCAAAAAAAAAAATATAAAAAAACATTTTTTTTCACAGTTTTTGGCCGATTTATATTCTTCCTCATATTTGCGATAAAAAAAAATCGCAATCAGCTTTTATTGATTGGTTTGCGCAAAAGTGGTCGCGTTTACGGATGATGAGAATTCATTTTTGGGGTTTTTATTTTTTTTTATTTTTTACTAATAATGGCGGCGATCTGCGATTTTTAGCGGTACTGCGATATTTCAGCGGACATGTCGGAACATTTTGACACTTTTTTGGGACCATTGGCATTTATACAGCGATCAGTGCTATAAAAATGCACTGATTACTGTGTAAATGCCATTGGCAGTGAAGGGGTTAACCTGCAGGGGGCGCTCTAAGGGTTAACTATGTTCCCTGGGCGTGTTCTAACTGTATGGGGACTGCCCTAACAGGGGAAGGGAAGTGGTCACAGCCTTCACGTACAGGAAGGCTGTGATCACAGCCCTTCCCCCTCACACAGAGCGGAGGTCCGTGTTTACTTACACGGACCTCCGTTCCTTCACTCCGGGGGGGGGGGGCATCGCGGGTAGCCGGCGGCAATCGAAGCCGCCGCACCCGCTCCCTGGCCCTCCCCGGACACAGTGAGCGCGCGGGCGCGCCTCCGGCGGCGCGCGTGCGCTCACTGTGCGCGATCTGGCGGCCGCCGTCGTATGACGGCTTTTCGCCTTACAGAGCCACTTTGCTGCCGTCAGATGCCGATCGGCGGTCGGCAAGTGGTTAATGAAAAGGGCCTCCAAGACAAGCAGAGAGGGTGAATCTCCCTAATGTAGGCAGCAATAAAAAATGTGGCAGGTGTTCTAATTTCTGTCCACTCTATCTAAAACTAGAAAAAAGTTTTGCCTTCAGTTATACTTTAATTCATAGTTAGTCAGGTCCAAAAAAGACACAAGTTTATCTAGTTCAACCAATAAAAAATGTAATAAATAAAAATCATACAATCTCATATACACAATCCTAAACCCACTGTTGATCCAGATTCAGTTTGTTCAAAAGGTTTTAAATTGCAAAGCTAAAAGTTACAATAACTATAGGAAAGGACGACGCCAATTGTAAACAAGCTGTCATGAAGGTACAGAGAATAGCTATAGAAATAATTTACTGAGTAGAAAAGTTGACAAGCTGCATGCTGTGATACGTGATGTAAATACCATATCTATTGCATAAGCAGGTACACAATACAATACTTTTTTGCTTTCTGTATCTATTGTATCAAATTATACTGATATTTCTGTGAGTTTTATGAATGCTATATAAAGATTGTAGCTGTCAAAATGAAAATTAACTTAGTGGAATAGCAAGAGAATACCAAACATATGTTAAACAGAGACTACATCTAGGCAGACCTGTACACAACTTTGGGTTTTAAAGCTGTAGTCAACTCCGAGAATAAAAAAAAATAATACAATGTTGGCCCCTGGGCAGTCTAAGTTATGTGTTAATATGAAAGAAGAAATAATTTGCACTAACAATAACAAGTTGGGGAATCATATTGGTTCTAGGATTTCTGGAGACAGAGGTAGCTGAGAAACTGGCTTGGTTAAAGTTTAATAAAGCAATGGGCCCTGATGGTATTCATCCCAGAGTTCTAAGAGAACTCAAAGATATAGTCGTTGGACCATTAACAGATTTTAATCAATCTCTTCTAACAGGAGAAGTTCCCCATGACTGGCGGATAGCTAATATTGTACCTATCCACAAGAAGGGCAGCAAGGTAGAAGCTGACAATCACAAGCCAGTGAGTTTAACATCAATTGTAGTCAAGTTAATGGAATCACTCCTGAAAAGAAAATCATTTATCACCTAAAAATACATAGCTTGCTGGACTCAAAGCAGCGTGGCTTTACTGAGGGCAGATCATTTCAGACTAATCTGATTGAATTATTTGAGTATATTACCAGTGTTTTGGACCAGGGTGGTGCTGTGGACATAGCATATCTTGATTTCAGCAAGGCATTTGATACAGTTCCACATAATGATCTGATACAAAAGTTGTACAAGCTAGGACTTAACCCTTGGGTGGTTCAGTGGATATGCAGTTGGCTAAAGGATAGATCCCAGAGTGTTGCTATAATTGGGGTTCACTCAGAACAGAGACCAGTCACTAGTGGGGTACCACAAGGCTCTGTACTGGGTCCTGTTCTATTTAACCTATATGTAAGTGATATAACTAAAGGCTTTTTGGGCAAGGTATGTCTTTTTGCTGATGATACAAAGGTGTGTAATAGGATTGATATCCCTGTCTGTAACATGAAACATGATTTGGCATTGCTGAAATATTTGTCAAAGCAGTGAAGACTGCAGCACAATATTTCTAAACGTAATAATAAATAATGCACCTAGGGAAAAATAATCCCCTGAGAGAGTACAACATTGGGGATACAGTGTTAGCCAGCACTACAGAAGAAAAAAGATTTGGGGGTGCTTATTTCAGATGATTGCAAAATGAGCAAACAGTGTGACCAGGAAATGGGGAAAACAAATAGAATTCTAGGATTCTGGACCACTAGAGGGGTCACCAGTAGGAGGAAGGAGGTCCTGATTCCCCTATATAGATCTTTATATCACTAGAGGGGTCACCAGTAGGAGGACGGAGGTCCTGATACCACTGTATAAATGTAGCCAACCGTGGACTACAGTTATTTTGTTTTCAGACTATTCCCGCTATCTTCTGTGCACTGTTGTGTTCCTCTAGTGCCAGGTATTAAGCAAGTGACTTCATATCACTGCGTCAGGCAGAAAGTATTGTGGGACTGGTAGTTTGTCCAGCCAGCATCCCGGAATTAGGAAGTTATGACGGGACTTCACATCCCAGAATGCCGGAGTTCACAGGTAGGGTCCCTGGGAGTGATGATAAAAGGCTACGCCTGCCCACTTGGCGGCTCTTCTTTCTGGGCCTGGCGGTGTACACACCTCTCCTCACCAAGGGGGAGAAAGCACTCGCGGCCTACTGCGGAGGGATCCAGTGCCTCCGGTCAGCCCCAGAGGGCTCATCCCAGACTGCTACCGGCAAGAAAATGTTGCAGCACCATCTCATCCAACGGCCGAAATCTTTGCGTTCGCCAAGCAACAGGTTGGCCAGTTCCGGCCTCGCTGTGGAGGGTACCGCACTTGCAGTTATCGTTCCAGGGGGTCTTGACGGGTTCTTCAGTTGGTGAGAGGGCTGTTGCCCATTATTCCAGCCCTTTTTATTTGCTCTAACACCTGTTTTGAACACTGTGCATAGACACCTTGCTCCTGGGAACATCTTAACACTTTACAAAGACACTGTACACAGACATCCCTACGCTAACATGCTGGAGGAATACCCTTTACCAGCCTGGCTGTTTACTTACTTGAAATCACTGAGCCATACATAGGATACAAATCTGAAAGAGCTCCAAGTGCTGGTGAAGATAAAGCAGGCCTACCTCCTGGACATTTCTGTCATTCTGATAAGGTCCCGAGTTCTCATGTATACCTTCCCAAATTTCTCCTCAGGGTGATTATAGTGTATAGGCTGGCCTGGGATTCTCCCCTTTAGTTTGAGATACATTTCCTCTAAATATCACAACCTGGATAAGCGTATTGTAAAGATCCCCCTTGTTGTAGGTACTCTGTATCATGTACTGTGTCCACCTCATATTTGTTCAATAAATTGTTTAAGCTGTCTTTAAAGGTGAATTCTCCATCTGAGCCTGGGTAATTCATAAGGGCTCGGAAGCTTGGAATTCCTCTAGTGTATAATTCTTCAGTTTCAGTAAAATTCAAATATATCAATCCCCAAAGCCCACATATGCACAAGGCACTGATCAAATCCTATAGAGCTAATTTGAGCCGAGGGCCAACAATTAAATAATGTTCATTTGAGTGCTGCAATTTCAAAGCTTCTAAAAGTGCACCAAAACATACATTTCCAACTTTACTATGCTTCATCCGATATACAGTGCCTTGAAAAAGTATTCATACCCCTTAAAATTATCCACATTTTGTCATGTTACAACCAAAAACGTCTTTGGGATTTTATGTGATAGACCAACACAAAGTGGCACATAATTGTGAAGTGGAAGGAAAATGATAAATGGTTTTCTGATGTTTTTACAAATAAATATCTGAAAAGTGTGGCATGCATTTGTATTCAACCCCTTTTACTCTGATACCCCTAAGTAAAATGTAGTGGAACTGATTGCCTTCAGAAGTCACCTAATTAGTAAACCTGTGTGTAATTTAATCTAGGATTAAATACAGTAGTTCAGTAAAGCCCTCAGAGGTTTGTTAGAGAACCTTAATGAACAAAGAGCATCATGAAGGCCAAGAAACACACCAGACAGGTCAGAAATAAAGTTGTGGAGTAGTTTAAAGCAGGGTTAGGTTATAAAAAAAATCCCAAGCTTTGAACATCTCACGGAGCACTGTTCAATCCATCATCCGAAAATGGAAAGAGTATGGCACAACTGCAAACCTACCAAGACATGGCCGTCCATTCAAAATGACAGGCCTGGCAAGGAGAGTATTAATCAGAGAAGCAGCCAAGAGGCCCATGGTAACTCTGGAGGAGCTGCAGAGATCCACAGCTCAGGTGGGAGAATCTGTCCACAGGACAACTATTAGTCGTGCACTCCACAAATCTGGGCTTTATGAAAGAGTGGCAAGAGGAAAGCCATTGTTGAAAGAAAGCCATTAGAAGTCCTGTTTGCAGTTTGCAAGTCGCCATGTGGGGGACACAGCAAACATGTAGAAGAAGGTGCTCTGGTTAGATGAGACCGAAATTTAACTTTTTAGCTTAAAAGGAAAAAGCTATGTGTGGCAGAAAACTAACACTGCACATCACCCAGAACACACCATCCCCACTGTGAAACATCACGGACAGGGAAGCTGGTCAGAGTTGATGGGAAGATGGATGAAGCCAAATACAGGGCAATCTTAGAAGAAAACCTGTTAGAGTCTGCAAAATACCTGAGACTGGGGTGGAGGTTCACCTTCTAGCAGGATAACGGCCCTAAACATACAGCCAGAGCTACAATGGAATGGTTTAGATCAAAGCATATTCATGTGTTAGAATGGCCCAGTCAAGGTCCAGACATAAATCCAATTGAGAATCTGTGGCAAGACTTGAAAATTGCTGTTCACAAACTCTCCATCCAATCTGACAGAGCTTGAGCTATTTTAGAAAGCAGAATGGGCAAAAATGTCTTCTCTAGATGTGCAAAGCTGGTAGAGACATCCCCAAAAAGACTTGCAGCTGTAATTGCAGAGAAAGGCGGTTTTACAAAGTATTGATTCAGGGGGCTGAATACAAATGCACGCCACACTTTTCACATATTTATTTGTAAAAAATGTGGAAAATCATTTATCATTTTAATTCCACTTCACAACTATGTGCCACTTTGTGTTGATCTATCACATGAAATACCAATGTTTTTGGTTGTAACATGACAAAATGTGGAAAATTTCAAGAGGTATGAATACTTTTTCAAGGCACTGTAAATTAAAGTCAAGAAACATTAAAGGAGAATTATGGTCAAAGTTTTTTTGGCTATACTTCTGGGCATCACAGGAGTGCAGTTCTGCACTCCTGTGATCTGTTTTCAGCCAACAGCGGGTGACATACTTTTTTTTTTTTAAGTTTACTACCCCTTTAAATGAGCGAACAATAGAACAGCTCAGTGCCGCGTCCAGCTGGCGCATGTTTCGGCCTGATATACGCTGCTGAAACTGAGCCTCCTGCACTCCCAAAATGCTGAGATTTGATGATGACCTTGATGCGCCAAACAAAGAGGGAGAAAGAGAAAGAAGAGGAAAAACCAAAAGCTTTATTGTTAGAATGTCCAAAATAGAAAACTTGAAAATGCAAACGTTTTCAGCAGCGCAATTGTGAATAATTGCATATATCATAACATAAAGTGCATGTGCTAACAATTTATCTGAGACAAAACAAATGTCCGTAAAGTGCTTGTGCAGCAAAACTTTGAATCAGGAACTCCTCCACCAGTGCCACCACGTGAAATCAATGAACACACCAGAGGCTCACCAGATGTCCCAAGGTCAATCAGCATATCTTAAATCTGACGATGATCTCTCCACCAGAGTATCCCACAGAATCACCAACTTTCACCATCTAATCTTTACATCAAAGTGGCTCATATGGGAAGAAGGAGAAATGACCTCCCATAGTGTAGTATTTGGATTGTTAGCAGATGCACTTTATGTTATGATATATGTGATTATTCACTATTGCGCTGCTGAAACGTTTGCAATTTCAAGTTTTCTATTTTGGACATTATTTTCGCTAAAAGCAGCAGCATTATTTGAAGTTTAATTTGTTTATTTTAGCGCGGTGATTTATTTCTTTATTATTGTTAGAATGTTTAAAGGGGGCTCGATTAAAAGAGAAGTATGGCTTTCCCAAAAAAAACAAACATTTATATTCAGCTAGGTGGAGGCCGTATCGATCCAATGCTGTATCAGTGTCCTGCTGGCTCTGCAGTGAGAACTGAACAATCAAACACCACTGATCACTCAGTTCCCCCCTCCATTCTTTCCATCATAGCCAGGCCCTTCATTACACTTACCTTATGAAATGCCAGCCAATGCCAAAATCCTCCTTAAGGGAGACATCTCCCTGCTTGATAATACAGCCTTCACCACATACAGCAATTCCTCCAAAAGACATAAGAAGACCATGTGATGCTCTCTATATAAAATTACGTTTTTGACCTCTTAATAATACTCACATAAATAGAACTTGTAATATTGCATGTAATAGCACCTGTGCATATACTTCACCACCTGGCCTCACTGCAATCACTTCAGCCATTTACTGTAGCTCACCCAATGGCTTTGCTTAAAATTCCTCCCAGTAACATGCTAACATCATAGATCACCCCTGCTTGACACGTTGCGCCCCAAGGGACTTCATCAGAAGCTAGGGACCAGTCATAACCTGCATGATTTAAAATGAAGGGTGCTTTTTAAAATGAATAAATAGATATATAT
This sequence comes from Glandirana rugosa, assembly GCA_018402905.1. Classification (NCBI taxonomy): domain Eukaryota; kingdom Metazoa; phylum Chordata; class Amphibia; order Anura; family Ranidae; genus Glandirana; species Glandirana rugosa. The sequence goes on along the minus strand of BLSH010101080.1, from coordinate 1,846,536 downwards.
TTATCAAATATCTGCCTATGCAGGTAAGGGCACCTGTCGATACAAACAAACACTTTGGAGTGTCTTAGCAATGTTCTAGCACCAAGTTAGGATGGGAAGTAATCATATGTGGGAGTTTTTTGGCCAGGCCTCAGGAGATATGTAAATGGCCTACACCTATAGCAAGGGCATAATTCAACTTGGTTAAAGCTGCACAGTTTGTTTATATATACAGGCACCCCTTACTTGCATAGGCAGTTCCTCGTCAAGAAAAAACGCAGCTGAGGCCATTGTTCCTTTTATACTTGCGTAAATGCACTAATAAAACCCCCAAATAATATGGCAGCTTGGGAGGACAATTAAGTACAAGCATGCAAAAACAATGACACTCATGAATCTCACTAATGTGATAACAAATGTTTTAGTCCATACTCTATTCACACCCACAGATTAATAAATAATATGAAACCAGTACATATCAGAACCCAGAATAAAAAACATAAGTCACTAAGCAGTTAGGGACTACCCTCTGATTTTTTAACTACAGCTGTCTGAGCAGTGATTGTCTGAAGAAACTGTGCTAACACAGTGCAGTCATCATAGAAGAAAGAGCGCATTGTACTGATGAGTAGTAGCACTAAACTCATATTTGGCTCTATACACTTTAAATAGATCAGCAAAGACCAGTTTATGAAACAGTGGAATGGTAGGATGCTCCCATGAAACTGTGGCATAGCTTGTGACTACACTTAGTTGACACGCGGGATATCATCTTCTGCATTTGGACTTCACATCAACACTTCAATGATGACCATCGACATTTACTTAGAAGACCCAAGAACATGACTCTTGTTTCAGAGAAGGTCACCCAGTGTGGGCAGTGTATGAGTTGACCGCCATTTCCTTTCAGTAATCATTGAGGGGTGGTACACTTTACTTGTTATCTTGGTGCTCTTCCAGCACATGTGTAGCAACCTCCTAGATAGGTGCTAGGATTAGGTGAATGGGTGTTAGGCTTAGATAAATTTAGTTTGGCTCACTGTAGCCAGTGTGGATGAGTTGATTGTTCTGGTCTGTTCTATGTTTCAGTGGCTGCAGAAATTACTGGCTACCCATGGGTGGCCCAGAAAGGTCTGGAAGTTAGTGGGCAGAAAGAGTCTAATTGGCAGCTGAATGTTCATACATCCCTGCCAAATCCCTGGGGGTAGATGCCCAGATGGTGACTGAGAGCAGCAAGATCTTTTTCCCTGAGGAGGAGATTACAGCCTAGGGGGCTGCAGGTTGTCAGGTGGGTGACCTTGAGGCCCACCTTGCTAAAACCTGACTGTCTGAGGATCTACTCTGGTATCACAGGGTGGAAGAGTCTGTTGCGAGGATACTGGAAGGTGGCAACCAATATTTTCAAGGTCATTTGTGAGTACAGACTGGTGTGAGGGATCCTAGAGCCTGTGTGCTGAAGCCATCCCTCATGTGTTAGAGTCAGCAGGTTTAAAGAAGACATTGTGTCCTGTATCCTGAATAGCTTAGTCTATTTATTTCCTAGTGAAAAGACTTTCGTTGGCCTGTCCACAGAGGAAGATAAATCTCCTCCCCTCAAATTGCAACTTCAAAGGCCAGTTCGCTCTGTACTTCTACAAGGACTTGGTTCATAGTTCTGCAATAGAAAGTTCAGTGTCTTCAAATCATTGCTAAGGGTTACTGGAGTATCCTCTACCTATCCAAATTCTGCAATGAAGCATAAAAAATGTGTAGCACCCTCCTAAGTAGGTGCTAGAAGAGAGTCTATGTTTTGGTCCTTTTGCTTAACAGTAGGATCACTAGGTAAATTTACAAGTGCTCTCTGCCTTCCAGGGAGCAGGATCTATTAGTGAGATCTGCTCATGGTGCTCAAGTCAAGCTCAGCTTGCCTGAATGTTTTACACTGATCCAATAGGGAGGCATATTGGACAGTGGGAGGAAACCTGACAAGTGAGGGCACAGACATTGTTACAGCCCTGTTCATTGGCAGAGGAAAGTGCCTCAATGCATGCTGGGTGACTGTATAAATGCCAAGGATCCATGTGCTCCTGGTCTTCAGCTGGAGAGCGGGGTCCCGGAGGGAAGGGGCAGCTGCCCCTCCTCTGTAGAAGTTGTCATGGTTAGTCGACCTAAGGGCCTGAAGTCAGAAAGAAGCTGAACCCAGAGGTCCTGCGGAGCTGACTGGAAGAGAGACACCAGCAAAGATCTGATTCTGCCTACTGTGAGTATAGATCTGTGTTATCGGGCCTGTCCTGTGAGGGCCACCCCTTCAGCTAGAAAATTCAGAGGATGGGTGTCAGTCAAGGGGATGCTAGAGAGTGTCCTAAAGGTAAAGTAGTTGCATCAAATCTCCTGCTAGAGAGAGCAATAGGACTTAATTCTTCCATACAAGTGGCAGTATGGTGTCTGCCTCAACAAATACCCTGGTGAGGCCAAGTGAGAGTTGTCCTTAGCTCATGTGAATAGTTCATTTGGAGTATCCCACTATTCCCTTCTCCCATCCAAGTTCCACAATTAAGATACAAAAAAAAACAAATACCCTGGACTGTTTATTGAGTAGCAAGCAAGTGGGAGTAAGGTGGGATATGTGAAAACCCCTATCAACTGTCTGCAGGTAATCAGAGGGAGGTCTAAGAAGTCAACACACCGCAAGCCCTACGGGGAGAGTGCTACAAATGCATACCCCTAGACTGATTAATAAGCCTGAAGAGTAATTGGAACTGTGTTTTGCTGTGAGGAAACCACTGATAAAAGGCTGGACAAACTTCTTGGCGACTCTTACTGGAGTAGCGCTACACATGTAATGCTGCTCACAAAAATATTGACCAGTTCTCAACTGTTTACAACTACTCCTGTGGTACCTAACTCTTTAATCTGCAGCAAAAGGGTCACCTTAGATTAAACATAGTATAAAGGTAACTGGTACAAATAACCACAGAGTATAAAAAGTCTGGAAACATATCCACCAGTCAAATCTTGTAGATTGGAGCCATCACCCTATATCTGTAAACATGCAAGAATTTTAATGTGGTTTTACAATCCCCATGAATGCATGATTTAACAGAGAATTTTAGCCACTGGTTTGCTCTCGTAAGAGTGACAACAAGGAGTTAGCCAATCACCAAGGTTGTTTATAAATCATAAGTGTATGTGAGACACGCATTTAGAGACCATTACTCATAAAACATTATTGATAAGTCAATACAAGCCTCACTTGGTTGGACTCCTCCCTCTGATGCGTTTTACTTTGTAATTGAGGTTAATTGTAATCAGGTCGATTAAGTTCTATTACAGAGTGAAAAACTTTAGAAGGAAGAGTCCAAGCAGAGTGTGCATTGACTCATAGTCAATAAAATTTTATTTGGATCCATCCCCTGGTGTGCGAATTCTTTTGATGCCAAGAAGTGTCAGCTGGGATGAGCTCAAAGGGGCAGGCTCACGGGGTTAGGTGGAGTGATTCATTATGAAGAAGACCTAAAACAGGTTGTTGTTTTGAAGGTTTGAAAATGAAAACAGATATGTGGTTCAGATACCTGAATGTTCAGAGCATCCAAGCTTTTTGATTTCCTCCAAGTCTCCTGTGAGACCTACCACCATGTGAGTGACAGGTACACTTGAAGAATTGCCTTAATATGATAATTAGGATTTTACTGACTCCCATTAGTGTTTTAGTGTTCAAGGGAATTGTTAATTTATTATTTCACTCTTGGTATAAGAAGGGGTCTTATTTCACCTTACTATTCTTACAAGAAAGGCTCTCAAGCGCAGATGGATGGTAACCACAAAACACAGCTCTTATCTTGCCAGGAAGAGGGTGAACTAATTGGGAGGATGCTTCTTGCAAGACAAAGCCTTTAAGAGGTTGTGGTTGGTCCCCCTGGAACCTCTCCAGCACTTCTGCGAACATTCTTCACTACTTTGTAGGAGATTTTCTCCTTATTGAAGCATTCAGCCATGGAAGTAATTGGCAATAGATGCTCATCATTAATTCACCTAAAATGCTGTTTGCTATTTCTTAGATAATGCTGCATTTAAAGTAGCAGGGAGGGCTAAACAGGAAGTACAGAATAATGTATAAAAACATGTCTTTTTCTTTATTGTTATTACTATAATCATTATATCATATAGTTTATTATTAAATATATTATTATTTATTATTATTCCTGTGCATTATTGTAACATTTCTGTGTGGTAAAGAGGACCTGCCACATTCGGTTGAAAATGGTAACCATTGTGCTTGGTTTTTGCTAAAAATGCATACAGCAGTTTTTCATGGGGACTTCTACAGTAGCATACCTCCGAACATGGGAATGGGAATGAGGGACACCTATTAGCAATAGTATGTAGGCACAGGACGCACCGCCTGCCATGCCCCTTTTAAAGGAGACTTAAGTACAAAAAAAAAGATTGGTTAAACCCACAAGTGCTTTTTTACCACTACTATTCCTTTGCATTGGCTTTTGGAATTTACAAATGCAACAATTTAGAAGTAGGATGAAAGGTTTAACACTGAGAAACACTTTTTGAAAGATAAAAAGTGCATTTTATATGCTCTATAGACCACTATATAGATCAGACCAATGAGGAGGAAGGAAGGATAGAGGGACATTGTTCCAAATCAGGGAAAGTGCCTCGAAATCAGGGACAGTTGGGAGCTATGCTGTAGCACCTACACTGCAGTGCCTACTGCTCCATTGTACACAATAGGATGAATTCCCCAAATACGTTATTAAAATGGCATTTGTTATTTTATCTCAAGTTTATTTTTATAGAAAATGTTCAATTTACAAATGTTCAAGTCTATGTCAGGGTATGTATATTATATAGGCAAATTTAGTTGTGCTCAATGTAACTAATGTAGCTGTGTTGATTACTCTGGTCTGTTCAGTGTTTCAGCTGCTGCAGGTTTGATTGCTCTCTTTGTTAACTAGTAGTGTTAATTTCATCAACAAAAACTTTTTCATCAAAATTTTCATCAGCAGCATATATACGGTGACGAAAACAAAACAAAAAGGACACTACATTTTCGTCCACCGACGAAAACTAACAAAAATCAGTTCCGTTTCCGGTAACGAACAGAAGCAAAATTGTGAGACAGGGACATCTACCCTTGTGAATTAAATTTTGGCTTCCACGGAGCTCTGCCTGCTTCCACTCCCAGCAAACAAGCGATACACAGACGACTGTCTGGAGCAACACTGTGCATTGCAGTCCCGATGAGAGTCCCACCATACCTCCCAAGTTTTTGAGATGGGAACGAGGGAAATCTATTAGCAAATGTATGCAGGCATAGGGCACACACCCCTGCCACACCCTCTTAAAGGAGAATTATACAAAAAAAAGATTAGTTAAACCCACAAGTGCTTTTTTTAACCACTACTATTCCTTTATATTGGCTTTTGAACTTTACAAATGCAACAATTTAGAAATTGGATGAAAGGTTTAACACTGGGAAACACTTTTTGAAAGATAAAAAGTGCATTTTATATATAACTGTATAGATCAGACCAAAATGAGGGACAAATGAGGAGGAAAGAGAGACAGAGGGACTTTGTTCCAAATCAGCGACAGTCCCTTCAAATCAGGGACAGTTGGGAGCTATGTCCCACTCCCCAGTCACGAGTCACGATGATGAGCTTCCAGAGCAGAGAGCACCCACTGTCAGTGTGTACATTACAATTACAGGCCTGAGGCCTCCTCGCAGACCACCGTTTGTCCAGAGCACTATATGTGCATTACAGGCCTCCTCTGACCACTGGCACCCAGGGCACTGTGCAATACAGGCCATCCCTCAGACCTGAGACCACCATCCAGCACTGTCCAGCATTACAGACCTCCTCTGAACACCAGCATCGAGAACACTGTGCATTATAGGCCATCCCTCAGACCTGAGACCACCATCCAGCACTGTGCAGCATTACAGACCTCCTCTGACCACCTTTCAGGGCACTGTGCATTACAGGCCTCCTCAGACCACCATCCAGAGCACGGTGCAGCATTACAGGCCTCCTCAGACCACCGTCCAGAGCACTGTGCAATGCATTACTGGTCTCCTCAGACCACCGTCCAGAGCACTGTGCAATGCATTACTGGTCTCCTCAGACAACTGTCCAGAGCTGTTGCTCGAAGATCTAGTCTGGTATCACAGGTGTTGCATGGATGTTGGAAGGAGGCAACCAACTTTTCTAGGACATTTATTGTGTACAAACTGCTGTGGGAGATATTAGAGACCTTTGGGCTGCTGCCACCCCTCTTGTGCTAGAGAGCCAGCTATATGACAGCTACATTGGACGGTGTCCCAAAGAGCTCAGTCTATCTAATTCTCTGTGAAGGGGCTCTACTCTGATTGCTCAAAGAAGGAGTTTGTGTCATGAGCTGCTACTAGAACTTCAAAGTCAAGTCCACAATCTGCTTTCACAAGAATGTTTGCTTCAGTTCTGCAGAAGGAAGTTTACTGTGCTCTTCTTGTACATAATTCTTTTTAGAGTATCTCACTCATTTCCTCAACCCTATCCAAGTTACCCCCAAAATAAAAACACCAAAAAGAACACCCTTAGACTGCTTACTGAGCTAAAGAGTGACTGTGACCATGTGCCTGGCTGTGGGGCAACTATTTGGAAAAAGAACCCAGGCATATTTCCAGCAAGCCGCTGTGGGGGTAGCACTACATGTATTACTCTTTTCCTCCTTAACCATCCGAATTATATTTTAAATAATTAGCTAATGAACTCCACATGGCAAACAGATACGTAAGTATCTCGAAAATCTTTCTTGTTTTGGAAGTGCTTGCCGATTTTGACTGTTCTGATTGTATATAATTACATTGCAGTATAATTAAGTAAAAGTATGTGTGTCACTGCAGCTTACCACAGTACAGGCAGTATGTGCAGTGCATTGCATTTAGAGTGGCACCCCAAAGCACAAATACAGTACCATGCAATGCCCCTATGCTGCAGCACACCACAACACACACGTTGCAGATCTGGGTTTTCCTCCGTACCCTATGTTTTCATTTCTGGTGCACATTCCCATTGAATTTGATTACCCATTAACTTGTGCATATTTGAAATCATCATATTTATCATTTGGGGTTCAAGCCCCCCCCAGTTGGACATGTCCAAAGACTTTGACCTTGACTACCATCAACGTGAAACCTTGATCTTGGAATTATCGAATCTGGTTCAACAGCACTTAACGAGGATGTGCCTGCAAATACAGTATGGGGGCTACTTTAGGAAAACACTTTGATCTTGTTTAACTTTATTATTTGTACTTGGCAGCATTCATTGACAGGGGCATTCAACTTGCAGCTGTCCTCCTTCTAACCTGCATTTGACTTGCTTCAAGCTCCTTTTGTATTCCAATAGACTTGCTGTGGAGAGAAGCAGTTCTGACACAAATAAAATCCCATTAACACTGGTGTTGAGCTTGATTGGAATGATCATTTAAGCCCCGTACACGCGGTTCGACGATCGCACGTACGACTGTGTCGAATCCTATGTTGGCTGTTGTATGCAGCATACTGACTGCACTACACGATCGTACGTCCGGGGAAAGAACGTTCAGGTGCATGTAATTAGCATCCAGCCATTCCTGACTTTGGAGCATGCGCGTTTTGCATAATACAACTTTGTTGTACCAACTGCTCTGTACACACGATACAACGGTCGTATGAGAGCTTGTTGGTACGACCAAGTTTTCTAGTCTGCTCCTTGTACGACCGTCGTATGTTCGACTGTTCAAATCGCGCATACGAACGATCGATTTCGCATACAACGGTCGTGAGTACGACCTGTTGTATGCGATCGTCGAACCGTGGAACTTCCTCGCAGGAAGATACACACTTAGTTTTGCGACACGTTTCTACAGTGATTAACTTTTTATGTATCATTTAATCTGAGAAGACGACGGTGCACACTAAGGAGAAGTCAAAAATTAGAGAACTTTCCGACAGTAAGAGAAACAATCAGTGGTTAGAATATCTTGGAAATTCGGGGCATGTGTGCCAAGCTGCTAGCGTATGTTGTCCAGCATGAGTGCTGGCAACATACGCTTTAGCTAGCAAGCATACGCGCTAAACTTGTCAGCTTGTATGCTGCCAGCATGTTCCTCGTCTGATCTTTTGAACCAGCATGGTTGTTCGAGAGTATGCTGGCAACATAGCACACATGTCT
>BLSH010101080.1:1803043-1820161 GCA_018402905.1 Glandirana rugosa | reverse complement strand
CCAAGACAACCACTGCCTTGCTAACGAGGGTAAAGGTGATGGACTGGCCAAGCATGTCTCCAGACCTAAACCCTATTGAGCATCTGTGGGGCATCCCCAAATGGAAGGTGGAGGAGCACAAGGTCTCTAACATCCACCAGCTCCGTGATGTCGTCATGGAGGAGTGGAAGAGGACTCCAGTGGTAACCTGTGAAGCTCTGGTGAACTCCATGCCCAAGAGGGTTAAGGCAGTGCTGGAAAACAATGGTGGCCACACAAAATATTGACACTTTGGGCCCAGTTTGGACATTTTTCACTTAGGGGTGTACTCACTTTTGTTGCCAGCAGTTTAGACATTAATGGCTGAGTGTTGAGTTATTTTGAGAGGACAGCACATTTACACTGTTATACAAGCTGTACACTCACTACTTTATATTGTAGTAAAGTGTCATTTCTTCAGGGTTGTACTCACCTTTGTGAGATACTGTATATGTGATACTAGGTCACTTTTAAAGTGATATTAAAAGCTATTTTTTTTAAATAAAATGTCATACTTACCTGCAAAACCATTGCACAGAGAAGCCCCAATCCTCCTCCCCCACTGGTGCTCCTGCCCCCCCCTTCCTTGCAACACCCACAACTATCAGGCCAGGTTTGTGGGGAAGAGGCCCTTGTCCTCACAAGGTGCTTGGGGGGGGGCCTCCCCCAATCACTCCCTCCTTGTTGAAGGCATGTGGCCTGGTATGGTTCAGAAGGGGGGATGGCACTCGCTTGTCCCCCCCTTTCCTTGCTTGCTGGGCTGCATGCTCAGATATAGGTCTGTAACCCTGCTGGCAGCAGATGAGTCATAGTTGTTAAGGACACGGCGGCCGCCCACTTCATAACAACCAGCTATTCTGGGCTGTTTATTTTGTTTTCATTCTGCTGTCATTGGGGAACCATAATATGAATATGATGAAATTAAATTATTTACTCAACGAATGAATCTGAAACAAAACAAATTTTTTGTTTTGCACATCTCTACTCACTTGTCTGGTTTGATTGTTAATTTATACTAGAACATAAAAAATAAAACAGGAAAAATAGGACCATATATTTATCAGTGACTATGATCTCAAGATGGGCAACAGCAGCAGTGGGATCTATGGTGGAGGAAATGTAGGACGACAATGGGTAACTCAAGAGACTTTACCTCTAATTCAGTTTTAATTGATTTATTTATTACAAGCATTCATATAGTGCCAACAATTTACACAACACTATATACATATTTGTATATTCACATCAGTCCTTGTGCCCAAAGAGCTTACAATCTAAGGTCCCTGTCTCACATGCATACATATACATACTAAGGCCACTGTAGACAGGAGTCAACCCAGTTGCATGTCTTTCAGTGTGGGAGGAAACCAGAGTATGAAGAGGAAAGATGCAAACACAACACAGGGAGAGCGTGAAAACTTCACAGTGTGTCCTCTTTCCACTTATATGGTTTCAAAATTTGTCATGCAATCTCTGCTGAAGGAAAGGATCAACATTCTGAGTTACTAATACTCTCCTTCACCTGAAACCATGAGACAAAATACCTATGCTGTTGGGTTTTTTGCTGAAGTAACCACTGGAGTAAGCAACAGCAGCATTTCTCCAGCAAATGGATAGCGTTGAGTATAGGTCCTCTTTATGTCATTGGTATTTGGTTTTTGGTTAAGTAATCACTGGAGTGAGCAACATCAGCATTTTCACAACAAATAAATAGCTTTGAGTATAGGTCCACTTTACTTCATTGGTGTTGAGTAACTGCTGGAGCAAGCAACAGCAGCATTGCTCCAGCAAATTGATATCTTTGGGTATAGGTCCACTTTATGTCATTAGTGTTGGGTTTTTGCTCAAGTAACCACTGGGGTTTGCAACAGAAGCGTTTCTCCAGCAAATGAATAACTTTGAGCAGGGGTGTTGCTAGGTCTACAAAAGATCTGGGGCTAGAGCCCATAGCAGCAAAGTAGAGTCATACGCTTGAGCAGGCATGCACATGCATATAATATACATGTGTACGTGTGTGTGTATATATATATATATATATATATATATATATATATATATAAATATTGTTACATTTCTGAGTGCGGATCCCCCTTACATCAGGGTCCCCAGAGAGCCCCCCATTTACATCAGGGTCCCCAGAGAGCCCCTTCCTTACAACAGGGTCACCAGAGAGCCCCTTCCTTACATCAGAGTCCCCAGAGAGCCCCTTCCTTACATCAGGGTCCACAGAGAGCCCCCTAGCAATGCCCCTGACTTTGAGTATAGGCCCTCTTTATATCATTGATGTGGGGTTTTTGTTCAAGTAACCACTGGAGTGAGCACCTGCAGCATTTTTTACAGCGAATGAATAGTTTTGGGTATAGGCCCACTTTATGTCATTGGTGCAGGGTTTTTGAGCCATATATAAAGCATAAAGGCACACTAAGGCCTGATAATAGCCTCTGGCGCAAATGGGATATCAGGATATTGCACTTCAGTTGGTACTAGCTGATTTCAAGGAATGGTTAACCTTTAATTAACACTTTGTCAAAAGTAAAGAGAGGTTCTAGAAAAAGAGAACATTCATAGAAAAATCCTTTAATAACCAGAAAGTACAACAGTGAAATGAAAAAGAAAAGAAGAAAATATGGGTTTAGATGACCTTTAAAGGTCTAATGGGAGATTGAAGGACCACAAGAGAGAAGGGCAGAGAAATACAAAGAAAAGTCAGATTTATCACCGGCTATTCTCAGCGTCTCTGTGAAAACCCATCCCAGGCCAGTAAATAAGAATAGGTAGCCTGTTCGGGTCACCTAGGAATATGAATTGGGTCAGAGAGGTGAGTGCACCGTCACAGTGTCCTTATCCACCTACAGTCCCCGAGGCATTGGTCATTTCACAGCACGGTGTCATGTGAAGGTCGTTAGACACTAATAACTTCCATGATTGTACGGGGCGGCTCTGATGGGTCAGCGGCTCGTGGCTCCCTTAATCCTAATCATTTGTCCATTTGTCAGCGGCAGAGAGCACAGCTTTAGCTGGAAGCCTATCTGGGGAATGGAGGAATTCAATAAAAATAGGGGGAGGGTTTCAGGCTTGACACTAAGACGGATTCCTGTTTTGAAGAAGCCGGTGACAACTACAAATGACATCATAAATGAAATAAATCTATAGGCACTTATTGATTGTGATAGGATGTGGGTGTTATTTCGCAGGAAGAAAATAAATCTACAGAGAGAGCTGGGCAGTTATTGAAGTCGGGAGTAAAGTTTATTAACCCTTTGTGGCCCAAGCTAGCATGAGTTTGCTGTATAATAGTACGTCCCTTTTCATACAAAGCAGTTTAAAGTTCAATGGCATTTTTTTTTATTTTACTCTATCGGGGGGGGGGGGGGCAGTTGCTACAACACTTGTCAGGCCCACATCTGTTCAGGTCACTCAAATGATAGAACCCCAAATCCCAAAAAGTTGAGGCCCTGTGTAAAAAATACATAAAAACTGAGTGCAATGATTTGCAAACCTCATAAACCCATATATTATCCACAATAGAAATTGGAAAACATATCAAATGTTTAAACTGGGAAAATGTACCAAGGCAAGAAAAAGCTGGCAAAGTGAGTGACACTAACAAGGAAGAGCTGGAAAAAACATTTTGGAACTTGTTAGGTTAATTGGTAACAGGTCAGTACGATAATTGGGTATAAAAAGGGCATCTTAGAGAGTCTGAGTGTCTCAGAAGTAAAGATGGGCAGAGGTTCACTATTATGTGAAAAGCGGCATCAAACAATTTTAGAATACTGTTCCGCAATGTAAAATAGCAAAGACTTTAAATATATAATTATATATTTATTGGGGTTGTATGCAAATCTGGATTTTTTTGTAAGTCAGGCTCAGCCCCACCCTTCATAAACTCCAAAGATTTCCTGTTGGTAGTGATTTCAGTCCCTTAGATATACCCACCAAAGGTGAAACACAATGATGAAATAAATCCTCCTATGTAAGTTGAACCTGTTTATCTAAAGCCCTCTTTCCTATACAGCTGTTCAAAGTACAGAATTTACACATCTTTTCTGGGCTTGAGAAGGCAGGGAATGGGCAGGGGAGGGCTGGCCCAGGGGGTAGGGTGGCAATTGCCCCCCAGGCCACCCTAGCTTACATTTAAAATGGCTGATGGCTGCTGCCTGCTCACACTTTTTTTTCTTGTGAAGGAAGTTAATAGGGCCCAGGGGCACAGCCACCAACTAACTGCAGGCAAAGGGGGGCGCCCAGGGCCGGCCCTACCATGGATCCCGCTAGGCCCATTGGGTGGGCATGGATGGTGAGCTGATTCGGTGGTTCAATGGGCCACTTGACTGGACTTGCCCCCCAGGCCTATGGCTGCCAGCCCTCCCCTGGGAATGGGGATCTGTTGTCATAAATTACATTTAAGTGTGTTCACTTATTTTTAGTTGCTTGCAAATGTGCATCTCCTTGTTGCAACTTTGTGATGCTGATCTCCTGCAGCCTCCTTGCAGCCAAGTTCCCTTAACATACCCTCCAGCGATGGCAGCATGGCACTTTTCAGATAGGAGTTCCTGATGGTGAAAGTCAACCATGCCTTATGTATTTTGAGACAGCCACTTGTATTTGCCAACAGAAGTCCATGTGACAAGGTGGCAACGAAGGAGCATGAGTGGATCTTGGTTTATACCTACAAGTGCGACCAAGCGCATGTGTGCTTCCTCAAGTTTTTTGCATGTTCCTGTACAACGCGTGTAGGGCAGCTCATTCATTTCAATACACTGCCTTACACATGGGAAATATAGAAAAGCAGTCCCTAACGTTTCCAAAAATGTGCCATACCAAACTGCTTAGTGCCGCAGCACGTTTACAAATGTATGGGGGTGCCATTGACAATTAACCACTTTCCAACCGTGCTATAGCCGAATGACAGCTACAGAGCAGCTGGCTAGTTCTGGCGCCATTTGATGTCCTCCCTTGATTATGCGCACTGCAGCATGTGACCGGCACACTCTGTGATCACTATGTCCTCAGGACACAGTGATCACAGATGAAGGTAAAGAGCCAATCAGCATCTCTTTACCACGTGATCAGCTGTGTCCAGTCACAGCTGATCACAATGTAAACACAAGCCAATTATCGGCACTCCTTTCCTCACACTGACAGCATGAGAAGAGGAGAGCCCATAACCAGCTTGTGTGAAAGGAACATCTACACTGATAATCAGGGCACTGATTATCAGTGCAGTCCCAACAGTGCCCACCAGTGCTGCCAATCAGTGCCCAACAGTGCCGCCAATGCTGCTAATCAGCGCTCATCAGTACTGCCAATCAGTGCTACCAATCAGTGCCCATCAGTGCCTCCTCATCAGTGTCAGCTATCAGTGCCGCCTATCAGTGCCCATCAGTGCTGCCTATTAGTTGCCATCAGTGCCGCCTATCAGTGTTGCCTATCAGTGCCCTTTAGTGACGCCTATCAGCGCTGCCTTATCAGTGCCCACCGGTGCCACCTCATCAGTGCCCACCAGTGCCGCCTCATCAGTGCAGCCTATCAGTGCCCATCAGTGCAGCCTATCAGTGCCCTTCAGTGCAGCCTCATCAGCACACATCAGTGCAGGCTCATCAGCGCATATCAGTGAAGTAGAAAAATGACCGATTTGCAAAATTGTATAACAAACTATGAAAAATGTTTTTTTTCAAAATATTTGGTCTTTTTTTGTTTATTTAGCAAAACATAAAAACCCAGTGGTGATTAAATACCACAAAAGAAAGCTCTATTTGTGTGAAAATGTAATATGGGTACAGTGTTGCATGACTGCGCAATTGTCATTAAAAGTGTGACAGCGCTGAAAGCTGAAAATTGGCCTGGGCAGGAAGGGAGTGAAGGTATCCAGTAGGCAAGTGATTAATGGCACCCCCACACATCTGCTACATGGCAGCACATTGCTGTGCATTTTGGGAAAGCAAGCAATTTTGCATGTGTTTCCGACACACATAGATGTGAACTAAGCCTCAGAGAAAAGGCAAGAGCGTTGTCTCCCTATACCAATGGAATTCCTGAGAAAGGATCTTTCTAGTATTAGGAATAAATATTTGAGATTTTATTTTTATGTACATTATGTTATATAAAAGTTAGGTCTTAAAAGGTAATTGACCCCTCCCCTCTACCCATTTTTAACTGAAAGTTGATCCAACAAGTGCCTCTGGAGACCACGTGACTAATGCACCAGCCTTGGTCACCAGACCATTCCCAGAATTGGCTTTTTCTTTAATAAAATTTCAGCTGTTTCACTCACTTTTTATTAAAGCTTGGGGTTAAATATTTATTTAAATGGCAATGACTAAGTCTGCATTAAGCAATATGTCCATCTCCCTGACACACTGTAGCAGCTGTCACTTACAATAGACAGGGCATATCACAGAGGCAAGTCAAGAAGCTTTGGTATTTCATAAGGTCTTAAATTCCCTTGAGGAAGAAGAGATCTGTATTGTCACAGCTTCATAGTTCATTACCAAGAATAACTCGCTAAGTATAGTTCTCCGATTCTCTCTACAGCCAAAACTAACACTGCAACTCCAAATTAAAGTGTCCTGAACATTTCCACCAACCTTCAACTAATGACCTCGCCAACCAGTAGGTATAAATTAGTAGTGTGATTTCAGCAAAATTGATTTTGTTGCTGGCGTAATTTCATGGATGTGGGAATTCTCGGTTTCATTTATTGAGCTGTGAAATATGCTAAAAAAAATTGACTTATTTCTTAATTTAAAGGTCTTTTTTTGTGGGTGTGTTTTGTTTATTTTGCTATTTCGTTGTGTAATTTGCATTCATGTTTTTTCTCACTTTTTTTGTATATTTTATTTGTGTATTGTCGCTTTAAATTTTTTATTTTAGTTTTTTTCATTGCCTGTTTGTTTTTACTTTCTCTAAAAAGATGTAAAATAATGAGGCTAATAAGGGGCTGTTTTCAAAGCCCATTTAAAGCCATTTGTGCCCTTACACCGCCAGCAACCTTAATTTCACCTCCCTTTTTGACTGTAGTGCATTTTGCCTAAATTGAAAAATTTTGCCCAAATCTAACCCTTAATTTCCCTCAGCTCCACCAACTAAGCATCCTGTGAACAGAGATTACAATATTGTTTCCTAAAAATCACAGGGCACACAAAAATGTTGGCATGCTTGGTTACTCAGAATTATCTATCATTATATGTGTATATGGTACTGGTACTTTGACCCATGTTTCTAACTCTAGTTATGAGACCTTAGTTGCATAGTTACATAGCTGGTAAGGCTGAAAAAAGACACCAGTCCATCCAGTTCAACCTGTGTGGGTGTGTGTGAATGTGTTTATTTCAATTGTAAAATGTGTATCCCTGTATATTGTGATCATTAACCTCCCTGGCGGTAATCCCGAGTGTGGCTCGGGGTGGAATTTCAGTACCATTAGCGGTAACCCTGAGCCACACTCGGGGTTGCATCGCTGGATCCAGGCAGCACTACTCACCTTGTCCCCTGGATCCAGCGATGTCCCCAGCCATGTCTGCGGGCTGTGTCCTTTGCCCGATGCCTCTGTGTGCCGGGCTCCGTTCCCTGCGAGCGTCGCGTTGGAGACCGGCGGGAAATTCAAAAAGTGAAACACACACAATACATACAGTACACTGTAATCTTACAGATTACATTACTGTATGAAGTCATTTCACATCCCTTTTGTCCCTAGTGGTTTGCCCAGAGCCCTGCATGCACTTTTATATTATATTTGTCATTCTTTCTGCCTGGAAACATGAGAATGTCCATGGCAACCAAAAAGAGTCCCTTTACGTCAAAAGTGCTTTTTGATCAGCTAGAAAACAGCGATAGTAAATAAGAATCATTTGCAGAATTTAGTGATACTGATTTTTGGGGGAATTTATCATCAGAAACTGAAAGTGACGACAGCGACAATTCTGCAACTGAGCAAATTTCAGTGTTTTGATTTGATTACATTATTGAATACATTTTATTATTATTACGTTATTATTTTTGATAATTATTTATAGTTATTTATTATATTATAATTTATGATTTCATGTTTCAAACTTTATCATACCCTGGATGTCTACTAGACTGTTGTTTGGACAGATTTAAGTGAGTTATTCCTAAGAATTACAGGCCTACAATATAAAACAACAAATTTTCATGCAAAATAATGGTACCGCTTTCAGCACCAAAAATCTAACATAATCACCGCCAGGGAGGTTAAAGAGGAAGTAAACTCCCCTGGTGTTTTTCTACCTATAGATAAGCCTATAATAAGGCTTATTTATAGGTATTGTAAATATCTCCTAAACTTGCAGGGTTTGGGAGATATTCCCTGTATCTGCAAGTGCCGACGTCATCGGCACAATGCGCAGTGACCAAACAGCCCGATTGGGCTGTTTCTTCACGAAGTGTGCCGTGAATGACGGCTCCCGTGCGCATACGTGGGAGTGACGTCAGCGCGGCTCCTGCCAATTACAGCGATGGAGTCCGCACTGTGATTGGTCGGAGCCTGGGACCCTGGAAGATGACGGACACAACATGACGCCAGTCACATCGGTGCTCGGGGACCGCTGCAACGGCGTCGATCTAAGGTAAGCATTTCATAATGAGCTAGTATGCGATGCATACTAGCTCATTATGCCTTTCTCTTGCAGGTGTTTTTTTTTTCCCCAAGCCTTGACAACCACTTTAATTATATGACAAGAGTCAAGCCCAAAAAAAAAAAATCTTTATGGGGAGGAGCAGGGAAGCAGGATTTATAGAACAAAAGAAGAGATTTTCTTTCTAGAAATTATTGTTTATATAAAATACAGTTAAAGGTATTTGCACATGTTTTCCTGGACCACTATTTTATTTTTAAGTTCTTCTCTAAGGGGAATCCTATATTAGATACCCACCTCCCACCCGGCCACTGTACATATACGGCCGGGTGGGAGCTTCCCCGTTCTGACAGGACTTGTATTTACGTCCTGCAGAACGGGAGCTCGCAGCGCGATCACGCGCCGCGCTGCTGCTGGATCCTGTGATCATTATCATTATTATTCACATTGTAAACAGAGACGAGCGTCTCTGTGACAGTTCTCCCCCGCCGAGCTCAGTGAGAGTTCAGTGCGGGGGGGGGAAGGGGGGGAGCTGCAGCTATGTGACAGCTCTCTGCATGATGAGGATTTCATGCAGAAAGCTGTCACAGATCGCCCACCACACAGTGCACCAAGCACACTGATACCCCTGTCCCCATACATATAAGTGTCCCCATAAAACAGCCCCCAAAACATCTGTATGACCCCCATCACATCTGTCACCATACACAAAACATCTGTCACAGTCCCCAAAACATCTGTCTGTCCCCAAAACATCTGTCACAGTCCCCAAACATCTGTCTGTCCCCGTCACATCTGTCACCATACACAAAACATCTGTCTGTCCCCAAAACATCTGTCACAGTCCCCAAAACATCTGTCTGTCCCCGTCACATCTGTCACAGTCCCCAAACATCTGTCTGTCCCCGTCACATCTGTCATCATACACAAAACATCTGTATGTCCCCCGTCACATCTGTCACCATACACAACACATCTGTCACAGTCCCCAAGCATCTGTCTGTCCCCAAAACATCTGTCACAGTCCCCAAACATCTGTCTGTCCCCGTCACATCTGTCACAGTCCCCAAAACATCTGTCTGTCCGCCAACACCAAATAAACCCCGATTTGAGTTATTTTTACCAAAGAAATGTAGCAGTATCATTTTTGGTCAAAATTTATGAAGAGAAATTACTTATTTGCAAAATTTTATAACAGAAACGCAGAAAAATGCATTGTTTTTTTTTTCAGTCTTTTTTTAATTTATAGCGCAAAAAATAAAAAAACCAGGGGTGATTAAATACCACCAAAAGAAAGCTCTATTTGTGTGAAAAAAATGATAAAAATGTCATATGTGTACAGTGTTACATGACCGCGTAATTGTCATTCAAACTGCAAAAAGCTGAAAGCTGAAAATTGGTCCGGGAAGGAAGGGGGTTTAAGTGCCCAGTATATTGTCAAAAGTATTGGGACACCTGCCTTTACACGCACATGGACTTTAATGGCATCCCAGTCTTAGTCCGTAGGGTTCAGTATTGAGTTGGCCCACCCTTTGCAGTTATAACAGCGTCAACTCTTCTGGGAAGGCTGTCCACAAGGTTTAGGAGAGTGTCTATGGTAATGTTTGACCATTCTTCCAGAAGCACATTTGTGAGGTCAGGCACTCATATTGGACGGGAAGGCCTGGCTCGCAGTCTGCACTCTAATTCATCCCAAAGGTGTTCTATTGGGTTGAGGTCAGGACTCTGTGCAGGCCAGTCATGTTCCTCCACCCCAAACTCGCTTATCCATGTCTTTATGAACTCAATTGTGAGTTCATGTGCATGTAAAGGCAGGCGTCGTCCCAATACTTTTGGTAATATAGTGTATATAGGGGGGCATGTTTCACACACAGTTACACACAGTAGTTAAGGCCGAAAAAAGACAATAGTCCATCCAGTTCAACCTGTGTCAAGCTGCGGTTTCCAAAGCAACCAAAATCCTTTCTTGTATTAAGAGAGGTATGGACTCCAGAGATAGAGACATTATTTTGCCCCCCCCCCTGTACAAATCATTAGTAAGACCTCATCTGGAATATGCAGTTCAGTTTTGGGCACCTGTTCTCAAAAAGGATATCGGGGAACTGGAGAAAGTACAGAGAAGGGCAACCAAACTAATAAGAGGCATGGAGGAGCTCAGCTATGAGGAAAGATTAGAGGATCTGAATTTATTCTCTCTTGAGAAGAAGAGATTAAGGGGGGATATGATCAACATGCACAAGTATATAAGTGGTCCATATAGTGAACTTGGTGTTGAGTTATTTACTTTAAGGTCATCACAAAGGACAAGGGGGCACTCTTTACGTCTAGAGGAAAAAAGATTTCATCTACAAATACGGAAAGGTTTCTTCACAGTAAGAGCTGTGAAAATGTGGAACAGACTCCCTCCAGAGGTGGTTTTGGCCAGCACAGTTGATTGTTTTAAAAAAGGCCTGGATTCTTTCCTTAATGTAAATAATATAACTGGGTACTAACATTTTTAGGTAAAGTTGATCCAGGGTGAATCCGATTGCCTCTCGGGGAATCAGGAAGGAATTTTTTCCCCCGTTATAGCAAATTGGATCCATGCTTTGCTGGGGTTTTTTGCCTTCCTCTGGATCAACTGTGGGTGAAGGATTGTATATGGGATTATTTGGTTGTGTATGTGTGTATATATATATATATATATATATATATATATATAAATGTTTTTTTTTTTTTTGGTTGAACTGGATGGACTTGTGTCTTTTTTCAACCTGACTAACTATGTAACTATGTGTAGGTGTATGTGTGTCACTGTCTATACTTATTTTCCATGTTGTGTTCTTTAAGATATACATCCAAGAGTTTTTTAAAAATATCCATACTCCCCGCAGCCACCACCAATTATGGAAGAGAGTTCCATATCCTTACAGGCGGTCCCCGGGTTACAAACAAGATAGGGACTGTAGGTTTGTTCTTAAGTTGAATTTGTTTGTAAGTCGGAACAGGTATATTTTTTAAGTGTAACTTCAGCCAAAAAAACAATGTTTAAGCTTTTTGGATAGCATAGGCAAGGGTTTGCTGTCTATGTTTCTGTTCAGAAGATTTCACCTCACTTCCTGTCCCAATGATAATTCAATTTTGAAAATTTTGGGATGTTGTGGAAACAAACCTTGGTGATAAAGCATCAGTGGAGATCCCTTTTTCCCATAATAACTCTTACAGGAGTGAATTTCCCTTCCTAGGGGGAGATTTCCTCTCACTTCCTGTTGTCTCCCTCCGTTTGTAAGTAGGAGTTGTTTGTAAGTCGGGTGTTTGTAACTAGGGGACCGCCTGTATTGCTCTGACAGTGAAAAACCCCCTATGCAGTTTAAGATTAAACTGCTTCTTCTCCAGTCTCATTGTGTGGCCCCGGTCCTCTTAAGCCTCGTATATACGGTGCGACGGTCGTACGTCTGGACATCCAAAATCGTATGTCGGCTGTTGTGTCTCGCATACTGACGTGCACTAAGCGATCGTACAACCAAGCTTAACGTAGTGATGCGCTACGTGCGTATAAAGAGGACGTTCAGGTGAATGTGATTTGGGAATTAGGAATGTAGGTTTACACTAACTGACACTTCCTGACTTCTGAGCATGCCTGTTTTGCACGTACAACTTGTTGGCCCAACTTCTCTGTACACACGGTACAACAGTCGTACAATGCCTTGTTGTACAACAAAAGTTTTCTAGTCGGCTCATCCAACTTCTGTTGTACGATCGTCGCACTTCGGCTGTTCTAATCGTGCGTACTAACAGTCGGATGATCATACAACAAACTGTTGTACGACTATTTTTGTACGACCATCTCACCGTGTGTACGAGACTTAACATTCCCTGACTGAATCGTTTTTTTCCTATGCTGGGATCCCCATTGAGATATTTGTAGATCGCTATCATGTCACCTCTCAAGTGTCACTTCTCCAGAGAGAATACATTTAGTGTTTGCAGTCATTCTGCAGTCCTCGTAAGTGAGGTCCTCCAGTCCCCTTATTAGTTTTGTTGCCCTCCTTTGGACTCTCTCCAGCTCCAGCACATCCCTTCTGAGGATTGGTGACCAGAACTGGACAGAATACTCCAGATGGGGCCTTACCAGCGTTTTATAAAGTGGCAGAATTATAGTTTTATCCCTGGAGTATATCCTTTTTTATGCATGCTAATATTCTGCCTGCAGCTTGACATTGCAAGCTATTGTTCAGTCTGTCCTCTACTAGGACCCCCAGATCCTTCTCCATACTTGATTCCCCCAGAGGTTCTCCCCCTAGTGAGTAGTTTGTATTTAAGTTTTTTGCCCCCAAATGCATTACTGTTGTGATGTCATTGCCCTGCTTATCTTTGTATCATCTGCAAAAACTGAGACTGAGCTATTAATCCCTTCCCCTATATCATTAAAGAATACATTGAATAGAAATGGTCCCAAGATAGAACCTTGGGGTACCCCACTTACCACTCCAGACCAGTCTGAGTACAAGTTATTTATCACCACCCTTTGGACGCATCCCTGTAACCCAGTGCTTCTCAATTATTTTCTGTCATGCCCCCCCTAGGAAGAAGAAAACATTTCGCGCCCCCCGCGCGACTGTAAATAGTATCATTTGTCTATAAAATTGTTATAAGTACACCTCTGCATAACACTGTATCCTTATTAACGTATAAGAGAATAAAAAAAGAAAGAAATGTGGATCAATTTACAACAAAGAATAGCTTTATTAATTGTAGCAGAAAAGATTTAAAGGAGCACAGGATTTAAAGGAACACAATATTAACACAGTATTGATTCCTGTATGTCTCCACGGTCCTCTGCATGTGTCACGTGCGTTGGCGGTCACGTGGTCCTCCGCGTCGGGCTGCTACTGGGGCTGCGCTGGGACAATCTCCAGTGATTGCGCCGCGCTGCTCCCTCTCTCCAGCCGTAGAGTTGCTAGGCAACCGACGCCGTGTGGGACGACGCTTGCGAGTGAGTCGGATAATCCGATCTGGACATCCAATATGACAGTGTTTGCCGAGGTCAAACGAGCCCCCCTTTACGGAGCCTCGCGCCCCACTATTTGAGAAGCACTGCTGTAACCAGTCCTTCACCCAAGAACAAACCTTATGGTCCACGCCTGCAGACCTTGTATAGGGAACTGTATCAAAAGCCTTTGCAAAATCCAGGTAAACAACAACCGCAGGCCTCCCAGAGGTGAACTTGTCAGAGCTGAACATTTTGCTTGAAATAGCTCTGCAAAAAGTAAAGTACATTAGCCCAAATAAATGGATCTTTCGATATTCTGGGTACCCTGAACTGCTAGGTGAAATAATTGACAGTCTGAACATTACTGCTTCTTGTCTCATCTTATTAAATAATACAATATATGTTGCAAGAAGCAGATTGGAAATTGATATGTGTTATATTGGAGCTGTCTGCAGTGCTGGAGAAACCAGTATAGCGCTGTCCATGGTCCTGAACAACTTACCAACTGTCTATTGCTCATAAAATATCAGCCAAAATAGAAAGCAAGAGACCTCACATATTTACACAACGCAGGTTCTGAATAACAGAAGAATTGCACATTTTTAGAGGACAGTTTCGCTGGATATAACAGATATCTATAGTTGAGTGGAGTTTACATTCACTTTATAATACATTAGCCCAAATCAATGGATCTTTCATTATTTTGGATAACCTGAACTGATAGGTGAAATCATTTACAGACTGAATATCATTGCCTCTTATCTTAACTTAACAAATAAGTCCCCTACAGGTTGGATTTTTTTTAGGTGAAAAATATGTTGCCAGCAGCAGGATGGAAGTTAAAAGGAAATTTTAGTGTAGCTTTACAATAAAATTGCTAATGTATTCCAGCATCTCTAGTATATCCACCAGTTTAATATTGGGCATTTTCACCCCCTTCATGCCCGGGCCAATTTTCAGCTTTCAGCGCTGTCACAATTTGAATGACAATTGCGCGGTCATGCAACAATGTACCCAAAATAATTTTTTATCATTTTGTTCACCCAAATATAGCTTTATTTTGGTGGTATTTAATCACCACTGGGTTTTTATATTGTTTGCTAAAAAAAAAAATGAAAAAAGACTGAAAATTTTGAAAAAAAATGTTTATTTTTTTTTTGTTTCTGTTTTAAAATTATGCAAATAAATAATCTTTTTCTTTGGTGAAAATAAACCAAATCAAAGTATATTATTTAGTCTGTAGGAAAGTTATACAGTCCACAAACTATGGTATATATCTGAAAATTGATCAATCCTGATGTGACGACCTATCTCATTTCTTGAAGCCCAAAAATGCCAGGACAGTTCAAATTATTTTTGGAACGTAGACAGTCCAATGGATTTAGTAAGAGGCATGGAGATTTTTCTGAAGTTATTTTTTGTCATAATTATTTGAATTTTTTTTTTTTTTTTTTACATACTGTCACTAGTGTGGTACAGCATCAAACTATAATGGGTCAAGCTGGTGACAGTATGAAAAAAAAATGTATAAATTATTTTTTATCATTATTATTTTTTTATGATTTTTTTTTAACTCACTATGGCCAGAGCAATACAGTGGGATTGATTTTCTAAAACTGGAGAGTGCAAAATCTGGTGCTGCTCTGCATTGAAACCAATCAGCTTCCCGTTTTTATTGACACAGCTTAATTGAACAAGCTGAAGTTAAAAGCTGATTGGCTACCATGCACAGCTGCACCAGATTTTGCACTCTTCAGTTTTAATAAATCAACCACCAATGTTACCAGAGTAACATTGTACTACTCTGGGGAAGTGATGAGTATTTTTTTTTTTTTTTCACATTATGTTTGCATAAAGCAAAGAATTTCATTGCTATAAACAAGCATTTAACTGAATGAAACCGATTCATTCAGTTTGCTTTGTTGTGATTAGCTTTGATGGGCCAGAGCTGATCAAATGGCACAGATGGGCTGTGATTGGCCCAGTCTGTACCCTGTGAACACTGTGACCAATCACAGCTAGCAACACAATTGTATACAATGGATTGCTTGAAAGTAAACCATCCATTGTTTTCAACTGTCATGTGACCTGCTGTGATTGGTTACAGAGGTCACTTGGTACCGGCAGTGGACTGGTACAGTGATCAGTGATTGGCTGTATCCGGTGACAGATCACGCCACTGGGCAGCCGCATGGGGTGCGATCCAGTAGGACGTCATATGATGTTCACCTGGATCGAATAGATGCTGGCCTCGGCATCTTCTGCCCATAGACCGGGCAGGAATGGATTAAAATGGTTGTAAAAATATTGTTTTTCCCTAGCATAATAAACATGTTATACATACCTGCTCTGTGCAATGTATTGCACAGAGCGCCTCCAATCCTCCTCTTCTGGGGTCTCCTGCCAACGCTCTCTGTTCCTCTTCTTCTGTGTGCCCCTCGTAGAAAGCTGCATGCTATCGGTACACACCTGTGGACTCACTTCCAAGTCTGGTTGTGTGAATCCATAGACACACACAGCATGGCTTAGCCCCAACCTCTGCTTACCACTCATAGCATTTGATTGTCAGCAGCTAGAGCCAATGGCTCCTGCTGCTGCCGCCTCTGTGTCCTTTGATGAGAGGAACAGAGACCAGCGCCTCTGCAGACAGGCACAGCACTGGTTTGAGATATGACTCAAGGGAGGTTGGGGGGTGATGAAGATACAATTACTGGGATGTTATTTTACCTTAATGCAGAAATGCATTAAGGTAAAAAAAAATGTCCTGCCTTTAGAACCACTTTGAACACAAAAGCAAACATTTATTATATTGCAGCTTACCAATTCTTAGATGTGATCTCTGCATTAGCTTTCTTGTTTTAGGCTTTCTTTCCTTTATTTTCACCCGAAGATCTGGCCAGTAAGTCTATTCTTTTTCAGAAGAACAAGCTGTCCTGCAGATGTAGCAGCTAAGGGTTGAGGCAAACCATTTACCACTGAAAAGGGATGCTTACAACAATCAGCTTTTATTTATGTTAAACCTTTATCCCAAAAGGAACACAGCTTTTGCTTAACTGATTAAAAAGAGTTAGGAGTAGAGTTGAGCGAACACCTGGAAGTTCGGGTTCTGCTGGTCTGTCCGAACTTCGGGACAAAGTCCGGGTCCGGGTCCGGACGGAACCCGAACGATCGCACGGACGGCACGCTAGCAAGCCCAAGGCAGGCCTGGGCCTGGGCCTGAAACAGGGCTTCAAGCCTGTCTGGTCGTCTTGGGCTTGAAGGTCCACAAGCGAGTTGAGATGAGGATTGAGAAAAATTAGTCAATTCGTTTTCGACACAAGGAAAACCCTATTTCCAAATTGTATTTATTTTCGACTAACAACATTCGTAGGGAAAAGTCACCATTTACCAAACGGAGTTGGGAATCGACGATGTAGACGTCCTGTCGAACAAGAAGACTTTTTCTTATCTGAATGACCGGTCTAGAAGCCCACTTTTATTTCCTTTCTTTCGGATTTTGTTCTTTCGATTACGTCTCTAGTGTAGATTCTT
>BLSH010101080.1:1776536-1792626 GCA_018402905.1 Glandirana rugosa | reverse complement strand
CATTTACAAATATTGAACTGCAGTCTCCACTGCTTTGACCAATCTTCCAGCAATGCCAAATCATGTTCCATGTTACAGACACCTCCAGGGATATCAACCCTATTACACACCTTTGTATCATCAGCAAAGAGACATACATTGCCCAGCAAACCTTTAGTTATATCACTTACATATAGGTTGAATAGAACAGGACCCAGTACAGAGCCTTGTGGTACCCCACTAGTGACTGGTCTCTGTTCTGAGTGAACCCCATTTACAACCACACTCTGGGATCTATCCTTTAACCAACTGCATATACACTGAACCACCCAAGGGTTAAGTCCCAGCTTGTACAACTTTTGTATTAGATCATTATGTGGAACTGTATCAAATGCCTTGCTGAAATCAAGATACGCTATGTCCACAGCACCACCCTGGTCCAAAACACTGGTAATATAGTCAAAGAATTCAATCAGATTTGTCTGACACGATCTGGCCTCAGTAAAGCCATGCTGCTTTGGGTCCAGCGAGTTGTGTATTTTTAGGTGATCAATGATCCTTCTTTTGAGAAGTGATTCCATTACCTTGACTACAATTGATGTTAAACTCACTGGCCTGTAATTGCCAGCTTCTACCTTGCTGCCCTTCTTGTGGATTGGTACAATATTAGCTATCCGCCAGTCATGGGGCACTTCTCCTGTTAGAAGAGATTTATTTAAAAGATTTGTTAATGGTCCAACAACTATATCGCAAAGTTCTCTTAGAACTCTGGGATGAATACCATCAGGGCCCATTGCTTTATTAAACTTTAGCCGAGCCAGTTCCTCAGCTACCTCTGTCTCCAGAAATCCTAGAAATGAACCATCATTACTAGAACCAATATGATTCCCTAACTTGTTATCATTAGTGCAGTCTGTTTCTGAGAAGACTGAACAAAAGTAATTGTTTAAATGGTTTGCTACATCCTGGTCTCCCTCAACATATGTGTTGTGCCCAGTTTTCATTTTAGTGATCCCATTGTATTTTTTCCTTCTATCACTAATATACCTAAAAAAAGGTTTTATCTCCTTCCTTAATAGACTTAGAAAAGTTGAAGATGTTATAGCTGCAAATGGTGGGCCAACTCAATATTGAACCCTATTCATTAAGACTGGGATGCCATTAAAGTTCATGTGCGTGTAAAGGCAGGTGTCCCAATACTTTTGGCAATATAGTGTATATTAGTGGAGCTGTCCGCAGTGCTGAAGAACACTTGTATTGCACTGTCCATGGTTCTGAATTTCTAAACTACTACCAGCTATCTAATGCTCATATACTGTAGTATTGGGCAGTCACAAAACAGAGAGCACATCTTTACACAATGCAGGCTGTGAATAGAGGAAGGCTTACACATTTTCAAAGGACAATTTAGCAGGATATGACAAAAATCTACAGCTGAGCAGAATTTTACAGCAAATGCAGCATTTGTCAGCAGTATTCATTAACACGTCTGCATCTACTGTGCATGAGAAGTATTCATTTGTGGCAAGACATGCAACTCTACAAGCACCTACTACAAACCTACTAACCTTCACATTAAGATAGGGCTTTACTTAAACAGTAAACCTGGTATGGGAAGGCAGGAGCTCACTGGATTTCTGGAGGGAAAACAACAAATATTTTCTCTGTATTTGTAGTAGTCTTAAAGAGGCCAAACATTGTGAAATGTACATTTATTGCATCAACCTATCTATATAGATAGATATAGATAGATAGATAGATAGATAGATAGATAGATAGATAGATAGATAGATAGATAGATAGATAGATATACACATATTTATACAGATACAGTGCATATATATATAGTGTCTGACAAAAGTGAGAACATCCCTCACATTTTTGTAAATATTTTATTCTCTTTTCATGTGACAATACTGAAGAAATTACACTTTGCTACAATGTAAAGTAGTGAGTGTACAGCTTGTATAACAGTGTAAATTTGTTGTCCCCTCAAAATAACTCAACACACAGCCATTAATGTCTATACCACTGGCAACAAAAATGAGTACATCCCTAAGTGAAAATGTCCAAATTGGGCCCAATTAGCCATTTTCCCTCCCCAGGGTCATGTGACTCGTTAGGCTCCATGCACATGGGATGCTGTAAATGGATGTTTGGATGCCTTTGGGCATTTATTTAAACTTCTCCTGAACTCAAATAATGTTATCTTATGAGTACATGTACACAGGCTCGTTTACAGTAGTTTTTAGGCAGTCGCGTTTTGGATATCTTGACCCCCGCTACTCACCTCCATTCAACCAGAGGATCCCAGCTAGGATCTACCTTCACCAGAATTTGGCTTGTCTGACCCCCTGACTGAAAAGCAGGGGGTCCATTGTTTCTGCTAAGTGGGGCCGCATGAGGGGATTTGGCACCTTGCAAATTTGGAGCACTTTGGAGCATCATCACTTTAAAAGCACTGGAGCCACTTTGTTTAAAATAGCTAGTCACTCGATTGGACTGTTTTGACACTTCAGTGATATTTTCACTTATTATCGGACGATTTTTTCTCCTTTTGCATATGTGTTTGTATGGACTATATATGAGTATTTAAAGGGGTCGGCGCTGCTTTATCTATTTTCTGTCATTCTGTTATCAGGATACTAGTGTATCACAAGTTATTTTTCACTTTTATGTCATTTATACATATTTTTTGAGGTTCTGATTATATCACATCCATAGCGCGGATTGTTTGCCTTAATAACCTTCTGCCTTTACAACCACAAACTCGGCCACAAGATCCGCCTGCTCAGAGGGAAATCCTGAGCAGGTGGATGACAGGCCCGTGTCTGCTCTGCTTATGCAGAGTGGATGTGGACACAGCCTGCTTTCCTCTATGGGCAGTTGGATGGAAACGGACCACCTGTCCTTTTTCATCCGACAGTCATCTGCTCCGATCCGCCAGACAGATGGGTAACGGATCCCCCATCCATCTGTTTTTAGAGGATAGGATCAGATCGGATGTCGGTGGGTGTCAATGGATACATGTCTGTTGAAATCTGCCTCTCCATAAAAGACTATGGATGGTCCAATCTGGTCCGCCTAAAAAAACTGACAGATGGGCACGATTGGTCCGACCATGTGAAAGGGGCCTAAGATCCACAAACAACAATATTGTGCAAAGTTCTCTCTGAATGAGTACCAATGGAATGGTTTTCTTAGGCAGGTCCTCATATTGCATAGTTTTGGTCATTACTGGGAATATATATGTGTGCCTTTTATAGTTCCTAGTACATAGTGCCTTACCTAGGCTTAAATTGGATGGCTGACTGGACCAATCTCTAGGATAAGTTCACTTTTGAAAAAAAAAATGAATAAACGCACAGGCAAAACATGTACATCTGTTATTTTTTCTCTTAGGAGACTTCAGAGCAGACAGCAGATAGCAGGGGCAATGGCAAGCTCCAATAGACTCTCAGTACAGTTGTCTCTCCATGCCTCCCATAAGGGCAGACACTTACTGAAGAGAAGCAAGAATCATTGAGAACTACAAGCCATCTGCCAAGGTGACAGGCGGGACTTGTAGTTCATTCATTCACAGAACTCTGTGAATGAATGACAAGGCTGTGTGGGTGGAGCCCCACACAACCATGCTGTTTATAAATTGTGGTAGTGAGTGTGGAGATAGGACCCTGATGGAAGAATATGCAAACTCCATGCAAGGAGTGTCCTGGCTGGGATTCAAAGGCAGAAGTGCTGACCACTTAAGCCACTGTGCGGCCCCCAAAAAAGTTGTCAGCAAGACAAGAAGCGAGGGTAACACTCTTTATTAGAACTCCGTATAGCAGTAAAAACCTAAAAGGGGATCTAACCCTTCCATCCGCTATCCTATACTAAGAAAAAAGTTTTGGCTGGACACACATTTTAAAAGAAATCTGGATTCGCCTTCCCTTGTTTCTTGCCTTACGGACCTTGGCCACTTATAATTGGGAAACTGATCACATGATACCCACATTTGTTTGTGTCATTGATTGCCTATATACTTTGAAGGTTCAAGGAGGGAAAAAGGTAATGACTGGATCTTTCACAGTTGTATCTATGATGCATGAAATATTAAAGGCTAAGTTCAGCTTCGGTAGTGTGTTACATGTTACAATCATATTCAGGGGGCATAGCAATCTGGTGCACTGCCCATGCATGCAGGGCCTTCTTTAATATTGATTGGACCCCGGGCAAACATTTTCTTGGGCCCTCATTAATCCACTTATCAAATATTTGCAGGCAGTGTGGGCTCTAGGGGCAGCTGTTTTGGGCCCCACAACAATGACTGGGCCTGGGACAGCTGCCCCTTTTGCCCTGTGTTAAAGACGGCCTTGCATGCATGCACTAATTTTCAGTAAATTTGATCTAAAATGACCATTCTTATATACTAATTAGACATGTAGGGACACATTCACAAAATGTTGGTGCTGGTTGTCATTGTGATTAACACGTACAATGTATTGTAATTCCACAATTACCAGGTCCTTTGACAGAGCTCTATTTAGCCAACAAGGCCCCCACCTAATGCGTCTACAATTGTTTACATCATGTCTCTCTGACTGTGAAGACGTTAACATATCTCTGCATTATTTGGGTTGCCAGATAATTAGAGAATCTTTAAAGTAATTTTTTGAGTTGAGGGTAATGGAGACAATTTGTAGAGGAACAGATGGCTGGTCTTCATTTGCCTGTTGACAGGTAGCATGTCAGCACTTCAGGTTGTTATCATACAGAGAACAGCAGTTGAGAATCTTAATTAGGACCCAGAAGGTTTTGCTGTGCAGATTTTGGTACGCCTTTATAGGTCTAGCAAGCTACACATACAGAACAGAAAAAAAAGAAAGCCAACTGGATGTATCAATATGATTGGATTGGGAAAAAAAACACATGCTTGATGTGGGATGGCTCCTTGGCTTGGCTGCCTTTGATACCCAGCTATAAATGACGACAATCCAAGCTATCAAAGGCAAATCAGAAGAGCCCTGTTTACCAAACAATCAGTTGTTCATGCGAGGCATGCTGAGCGCACATAAAAAGAGTGATACAAGACGTATTGATGGAAAGGAAGAGAGAATGTGTTTTATTTCCACTGCCAAGGAAGTAACAATGAATGTGGTTCACTGCATAGAACTTCACAATAACAGCTGTGGTTAAGCTTTCAATAATGTATCAGAATGACGTGGGGGAAGAAGCGGCAAAGCTGGCAACGGAATCTCTTCTTCATCAAGAACGCTTAGAACAGACAGAAAGAACTTGTGACTTGTAACTTATTACTTGATCATTCTGCACCTCCAAAAAATAAAAAATAAAGGTTGAAATACACAACTTTGAAATGAAAATGATCCAGTACTACCATGTTAGCTGTAGGTCACTAACAACTACTTGACTGATGTTAGATACACCCCTACTTCTATGTAGGGGCTAATAGTTAACACACATTTCTTTTATGCGTCCATTATCACCCCTAACAGGTATCACTCCTCATAATTTCCCTGGGTGGCAGCCTACTTCCAGGGGACCTTCATGGGGCATTTGGGTCCGTCTGAAGTTCTTCCCATCATACTCTCTGCAGGGATGTTAATTGGCTATATTTTTCTGATACATGAAGGTGACAGGTAACATAGCCTCCTTTATGGATCACTGCTCGATATTTGAAGCTCTGTCATATCATTGTCCTGATGTAACTTTCTCTTTATAGAAATAAACCAAGCTCAATCCTAAAATAACACCCCTGAGGAATGGTTTTTCTACCTGAAACATGAAGGGTGAATGGAGAGACTTACAGTTTCATATCTGTCATATAATCTGATGGTTCATGTATCATGTATAGTAGCCAATTTTTTATGTCCTTTTTTGTACACACATTTCTATATACATTTTAAACTTTTCAAATAAATTGTGATTATTTTATATATGTTTATCAGTGTTTTGCTTGCCAAAAAAGTCCCACTTTCCATGGGGGTTCTAGCTTTTTCCAAATATTCAGGGATGTCAGCAAGCATACACCTGACTCCATAATAGTGGATTCTTCCTTTTGTCCTTCCTTAGATACACCTCAAGCCCATAGGTGTGCGCAGCCTATTGCATTAGGATGTGCTCCCAAAGCTCAAACACACATGCATGCATATATATACTGTATATATTGTGACATTATGTGAGGTGCGATAGTGGACGGGCGATATTTGTCGCCTCACATGCGTTCACTTGGAATGGACTGGTGAGAGTCTGACCCAGGTTTTACCAGCCACATGGTAGAGCTGGTAACGGCCCAGAGATCCCTAAAGAGGTTGGATCAGGGCACCCCGTTTATGTCCTGTGTAACCAAGCAATTGTGCAAGTTGTATAAAATCTCCTATCTCCGTACCTCGGTCTACCACCCCCAAACGGATGGACTTGTGGAGAGGTTTATTAAAATGCTCAAAATCATGTTGAAAAAGGTAGTGGAAAAAGATGGGAGAGATTGGGATATGTTGCTGCCGTATCTCATGTTTGGCATATGAGAGGTTCCGCAGGCATCTACGGGGTATTCCCCATTTGAACTCTTGTATGGTAGACATCCCCGGGGATTGTTAGATGTCGCCAAAGAAACATGGGAAGGAGAGGTCACCCCTCATAGGAGCGTCATCGAGCATATTGCCTTCATGCACAATTGAATCGCAGCGGTCCTGTCCCTGGTACAAGAGCATATGGAGCGAGCCCAGGAGGCTCAGAGAAGGGTTTATAAACGGGGTGCTAAGGCCCAAAATGTCAACCCCGGGGATAGAGTACTGGTGCTGGTCCCCACTGTTGAAAGTAAACTTCTCGCAAAGTGGCAGGGTCCCTTTGAGAGGTGTTGAATAGGTGAAATAAACTACAACGTTTACTAGCCGGGGAAAAGGAAGCCCCAACAAATCTATCATGTTAACCTCTTAAAACCATGGAAGGACAGAGAGGCTTTGTTGGCTGTACCCCCTCCTCAAAAAGATAGGGTACCAATGACTCCGGACGTCCCCCTGATGGAATCCTTGCCAGTAGCCCAACAACAGGACTTTAAAGAGTTTGTGAAGAAAAATAGAGACTTTTTGTTCTCTTTGCCCGGACTGACCACAGTGATTTAACATGACATAATCACAGAGCCAGGTGTTTGTGTGAATGTGAAGCCTTATAGAATACCTGAGGCTAGGCGCAAGGCACTAGCAAAGGAGATACAGAACATCTTAGAGTTAGATGTGATAGAGGAGTCCCACAGTGACTGGTCGAACCCCATAGTACTGGTCCCAAAGCCCGATGGTACTATCCGGTTCTGTAGACGACTGAATAGCTTGTCCAAGTTTGACGTGTACCGGATGCCTCGTGTCGACGAACTTGTGGATCGCTTGGGAGGGGCCCGGTACATAACAACCCTAGGTTTGACTAAGGGCTACTGGCAGATACCCCTAACAGAGTAGGCCAAGGAGAAAACAGCCTTTTCTACTCCCGAGTGTTCCTTTAAGTAAAAAACGAATGCCATTTGGTCTGCATGGGGCTCCTGCATCATTCCAGAGGATGATGGACAAGACGTTGAGGCCACATCGCCCCCATGCAGCCACCTACTTGGATGATGTGGTCATCCACAGTCCTGATTGGGAATCCCATTTGCCCCAAGTGCAAGCGGTTGTGTATTCCCTCTTGAAAGCGGGGCTCACAGCCAACCCCAAAAAGTGTGCCATCGGTCTCGAGGAGGCCAAATACCTTAGCAACATTATTGGGCGGGGACTCGTTAAACTGCAGACCAACAAACTAGAGGCAATCCAGAAGTGGCCCCAACCCATAACTAAAAAGCAGATGCATCCATTCCTGGGGATAACGGGGTACTTGCGCTTCATACCAGACTTCGTCACCATTGCCGTTCCCCTGAGGGACCTGACAAGGGGCAGAGGGTCAGTTATGGTGAAGTGGAACGCGAAAGCCGAGAAGGCATTTCAGAAGTTAAAGCAAGCCATGTGTGTACAACCGGTGCTTGTGACCCCGGACTTCACCAAAGAATTTGTGGTGCAGACCGACGCCTCTGATATGGGTCTAGGGGCGGTACTGTCCCAGATCAAAGATGGGGAGGAGCACCCGGTTGTATACCTAAGCTGGAAGCTGAACCGCCACAGAAAAATTATGCCATAGTCGAGAAGGATTAAATGGGCCTTGGAGAGCCTAAAATACTATTTACTGGGCAGGCTGTTTCGACTGGTCACTGACCATGCCCCCCTGAAGTGGATGTGTCATAACAATAACAATGAAAAAAATAGTCGGGTGACAAGGTGGTTTTTGGCCCTACAAGTTTACAGTGGAACATAGGGAGGGAAAGCTGCAGAACAATGCAGATGCCCTTTCCGGGTCCACTGTATGGGTATGACAGTTGCTCAGCTGCAGGAGTTTGAGCAGGGGGGGTATGCAAGGTGCGATAGTGGACGTGCAATATTTGTCGCCTCGCATGCGTCCACTTGGAGTGGACTGGTGAGAGCCCGACCCAGGTTTTACCGGCCACCATGGCAGAGCTGGTTCCGGCCCGGAGTTTCTGGTCCACACAAATTCCTCTCCAGCTGCATTTAACAACCAGGAAGAGATCTCAGGGGAGCTCACCCTGGGATTCATGTGCCTACACTGAGGGAGCTAAACCTTGAGTTGTTGGTTGCTCTAAGGACTGGAAAAACAAAAGGTTTGCCTTTGTTTGAAGGTGTCAGGTACAAGCCCGACATCATATATAGAGGTATCCTGCTCTGTATCAGTTTAGTGCTGGACAGCAAGGTTTTGTTTTTGCTATTTTTATTTGTTAAATGACCTGTAACCTTTAAAAAATAAAACTGGCAACCAGCCAGATTTTAAGAAAGTTAGCCTACAAGCTGCTTTCTTCCCAGTAAAGGTGATCCACACTAGCTAATCTCCCACAATATATATATATATATATATATATATATATATATACACATATATATATACACACTCTTATTTTAAAATGCATTACAACATGGACAGTGTCAGTAGGGCAGAGGATGGCATCAGTAGAGCAGTGTAGGCAGTTTTTTATTTCTGTTTTTTTATTATTTTTATAATTGTTTTTTTTTATATATAATTATGTCAATATTATTTTATTAATTTTTTTTGTAAGAGCCCCTTTCTCTACAGCCTCAGCTGCACTGGACAATGAATAAATTGAAATTGCTCTGTGCTGAGCGGCTTCCTGTTCATTCACAAACTGAAGCATAGTGTACACAGTTTAGTATGGGGAAACTGCACTGCACAAGGCAATTAGGGTGTGCCCAGGCACAACCAACACACCCTGTGCGCACGCCTATGACCAAGCCAGATGATATGCTCAGTTGAAAGTAAAAATCTAACCTAGGCAGTGATTGCCTATAAGCTAAACTGATATGCTTTCATTAGTATATTTCAAGGACATACAGCGAGTAAAATAAGTATTGCAGAAAAAGAGATATACCTGTGCTCAGATCCCAATAGCTTGTACATGTAATGAACTACCAGGTTCTAAAGGGGTGTGACCACATGTTAACACTACAAATGCCAAATGGACCCTCTTCACACTGCTACACCCTTCACAGCACACTATGCAATGTAAAACAGGGATATTTAGTTCACATATATTGCAATACATGTTTAAGCTGACCAACTCCGTCAAAGTAATCCCTCTTCTGGCCAGTCCTACACTGCCTTGCCACTACAAGTGCTACGGTGGACACCATGCCAACCTGGGGCATAAAGACAAGATGGGGGAGAGCGACTAGGTTCAGATCTGGTCACTGACCTGTGTATAACAGAAAAAGCGATATACCTGTGCTCAGATCCCAATAGCTTGTACATGTAATGAACTACCAAGTGCTAAAGGGGTGTGACCACATGTTAACACTACAAATGCCAAATGGACCCTCTGCACACTGCTACACCCTTCACAGCACACTATGCAATGTAAAACAGGGATATTTAGTTCACATATATTGCAATACATGTTTAAGCTGACCAACTCAGTCAAAGTAATCCCTCTTCTGGCCAGTTCTACACTGCCTTGCCACTACAAGTGCTACGGTGGACACCATGCCAACCTGGGGCATGAAGACAAGATGGGGGAGAGCGACTAGGTTCAGATCTGGTCACTGACCTGTGTATAACAGAAAAAGAGATATACCTGTGCTCAGAATAGCTTGTACATGTAATGGCATTTGCCATTTGGCATTTGTAAAATAAGTATTGAACACGTCACCATTTTTCTAGGTAAATGTATTTCTAAAGGTAATATTGACATTTAATTTCACCACATGTTGGTAACAACCCATGCAGTCCATACATACAAAGAAACCAAACCAAATACATTCAGAAATAAAGTTATGTGTGTATGGAATGACAAAGGGAAAAAGTATTGAATGCGCTAACTGAAATCAATGTAATACTTGGTAATAACAGCTTCAAGACGCCTCCTGTATGGAGAAACTAGTCACGTGCATTGCTCAGGTGTGATTTTGGCCCATTCTTCCACACAAACAGTCTTCAAATCTTGAAGGGCCTCTTCTATGAACTCTGATCTTTTGTTATTTCCATAGATTGTCTATTGGATTCAAGTCAGGTGATTGGCTGGGCCATTCTAGCAGCTTTATTTTCTTTTTTTGAAATCGATTGAGAGATTCTTGGCTTTGTGTTTGGGATCATTGTCTTGCTGAAATGTCCACCCTCGTTTCATCTTCATCATCCTGGTAGATGGCAGCAGATTTTTATCAAGAATGTCTTGGTAATTTTTTCCATTCATCATTCCTTCAATGATATGAACCTTTCCAGTACCGTATGCTGAAAAACAGCCCCACACCATAATGTTCCCACCTCCAAACCACTGTTGATATGGGGTGTTTTTGGGGTGATGTGCAATTCCAGTTGACCTCCAAACTTGGTCTGCATTATTGCATCAAAAGAGTTCAATTTTGGTCTCATCTGAGCAGACTATATTCTCCCAGTATTAAACAGGCTTGTCTAAATGCAACATATTTTTTCTTCAGCAATGGAGTCTTGCATGGTGAGCGTACATATAGGCCATGGCGGTTGAGTGTATTACTTATTGTTTTCTTTGAAACAATTGTACCTGCTAATTCCAGGCCTTTCTGAAGCTCTCCATAAGTGGTCCTTGGCTCTTGGACACTTTCGGATTATGGCCCCAACAGTGCTCACTGGACATTCAGAAGTTTAGAAATCCTTCTGTAAACCAATGCCATCAGTATGTTTTGCAACCATAAGGTTGCAAAGGTCTTGAGAGGGCTCTTTGCTTTTACCGATCATGAGATGTTTCTTATGTGACACCTTGGAAATGAAACACCTTTTTATAGGCCATTAGTTGAGACTGAATCAGCTGATATTATTTTGCACTGACAAGGGGCAGGAATGCTTTCTAATTACTGATCGATTTCAGCTGGTGTCTTGGCTTTCCATGCCTTTTTGCACCTCCCTTTCTTCATGTTTTTAACACGTTTTCCCTGTGCAATTCCATTTCATTACACATAACTTAAATTCTGAACTTATTTGTTTTGGTTTCTTTGTATGTATGGATTGCATTGGTTGTTACCGACATGTGATGAAAATTGCATGTCAATATCACCTTTTAGGCCCTTTTCACACTTATGCGACTTGTCCTGCGACAAATATATTTACTTACAAAAATGGTGACATGTTCAATACTTATTTTACCCGCTGTATGTATTAACTTGCAATCTGATTGCCTTAAAGGATCCCATCCAATTACAATACAACTTTTCAAGTATTTTCGGATTTTAGCTTATCAATATCTTCTTTATGCACATATGTAGTTACACCTTGTATATTTGATGTTTACATTTGGGATCGTTATGGCATTTATATCAATATGATGATCATTTGTAAACATCTACATTCATTATATGGATTATTTTGATTTTCACCTTGTTTTGCACCACTTCATCTATAGGATCCTGCTCCACCTAACTATTGTCCCCCGTATGTGTGTGGATGGCTGGCCTCAGTGGGCCCCCATTGAGCGGTCTCTGGGGCACAGCGGCCCTACTGTGATGAACTGACAAACTCAGTATTCTTTTATCCTATTATTGCTGTGTTTCAAACACTAATATAAAAATGTTTTGCAAGTAATTACACTGACATTTAAATATTGTGTTTTGATTATGACTTTCATTAATTATGTGTGATCTACATGATCTTTTTCAGATCCTGGATCATACCTCTCTTGTTTATATACCCCTGAAGGAAGAAAACACTTTTCTGAAAGGTATCGGTATTCCTCACCAGCACTATCGCTGGCTAAAGATATAGAGGGGATCATGAGCCCTCAGATTGTATGATTGATCGTATTATTGTTATGCCATTTTTACAACATACATACAAATGTTTCTTTTAATCTTAATTTAACCGCTTGCCGACGGCTGATCGGCAATTGACGGCGACAGAGTGGCTCTGTAACGCGAATCGCCGTCATACGACGGCGGCCGCGATACAGAGCCACTGTGAGCGCGCGCCGCCGGAGGCGCGCGCGCGCGCTCACTGTGTTCGGGGGGGGGCCAGGGAGCGGGTGCGGCGGCTTCGATTGCGGTATCGGAGTGAAGGAGCGGAGGTCCGTGTAAGTAAACACGGACCTCCGCTCTGTGTGAGGGGGAAGGGCTGTGATCACAGCCTTCCTGTACGTGAAGGCTGTGACCACTTCCCTTCCCCAGCTAGGCAAGCCCCCATACAGTTAGAACACGCCCAGGGAACATAGTTAACCCTTAGCGCGCCCCCTGCAGGTTAACCCCTTCACTGCCAATGGCATTTACACAGTAATCAGTGCATTTTTATAGCACTGATCGCTGTATAAATGCCAATGGTCCCAAAAAAGTGTCAAAATGTTCCGACATGTCCGCCCCAATATCGCAGTACCTCAAAAAATCGCAGATCGCCGCCATTTTTAGTAAAAAATAAAAAAAAAAAAAAAACCCCAAAAATGAATTCTTATCATCCGTAAACGCGACCACTTTTGCGCAAACCAATCAATAAACGCCGATTGCGATTTTTTAATCGCAAATATGAGGAAGAATATAAATCGGCCAAAAACGGTGAAAAAAAATGTTTTTTTATATATTTTTTTTTGGATTTGTATTTTAGGAAAAAGTAAGAAATTTGGGTTTTTTTGCAAAATTGTCGCTCTTTTTTTTTTTATAGCGGCGATCAGAAATGACGCAGCGGTGATCAAATACCACCAAAAGAAAGCTCTATTTGTGGGAGGCAATTGTCAGTTAAAGCGACGCAGCGCCGAATCGCAAAAAGGGCTCCGGTCCTAAAGCTGGAAATCCTTCCGGGGCTGAAGTGGTTAAGAATGCTTTTTATTGACATTTGTTACAATAAAGATACATTTTTATATAACGTATAGATTTGCTTTGTATTGTCTTCAAAGTCCCATCATACACCTATGATTTGCAGGGTTAATTCCCCCCTCTACTTATGCACATTCTCCCTTTATTTTTCCAATACTGGGTTCACCTAAGGAGAAAGGAGAAATACCTAGTTCTTCCTGATATTGCAAACATGTAAATCCCCCCCCCCCCCCAATTACAATGCAGGGCTGGGTTCACTAAATTGGCCAAAAGCTTTATCCAATCAATGTTACATGTAGGCGACATTAGTCCTGTTTCAGCTCTGACCAAATTGACTTTCACAGTATTATTATTATTATTATTATGCAGGATTTATATAACAGTTTGCACAGTGTAACATGAGGGCAGACAGTACAGTTACGATACAATTCAATACAGGAGGAATCAGAGGGCCCTGCTCATTGGAGCTTACAATCTAAGAGGGAGGGTAAAGTAAACAAAAGGTAGTAACTGTGGGGGATGAACTGATGGAGAAACTAGACATACAGTTGTTAGGTGTGGGTAGGATAGGCTTTTCTGAAGAGAAGGGTTTTCAGGGATCGTCTAAAAGCTAATAGAGTAGGAGATAATTGGACAGGTTGGGGTAAGGAGTTCCATAGGATTGGAGAAGCTCTGGAAAAGTCCTGGAGGCGAGCATGGGAGAAGGTGACGAGGGAGGCTAGAGAGCCAGAAGTCTTGATAAGAATGAAGAGAACAATTAGGTTGTAGCTGGGGGGCCGAGTTTTAAATGACTTTGTAAGCAGTTGTCAGTATTTTGAATTTAATTTGTTGGGTGAGCGGAAGCCAATGAAGGGATTGACAGAGAGGAGTAGCAGACACAAAGTGATTGGTAAGGTGGATGAGTCTGGCAGCAGCAATCATGATGGATTGAAGGGGGATAGCCTATACAGAGGTAAGCCAATGAGAAGGGAGTTGCAATAGTCGAAGCGAGACATGACCAGGGAGAGAATTAAGAGCTTTGTTGTGTCATTGGTTAGAAAGGGGCATATTTTGGAGATGTTGGGGAGGTTGAGGTGGCAAGATTTGGGCAATGAATGGACGTGGGGCTTAAAGGAGAGTTCAGAGTCCAGGACTACACCTAGGACCTTGGCATGCGGGGATGGGCTTATAGTTGTGCCATCAATTTTGACAGAGAGATCAGGGGAAGAGGCACGTGGGAGAGGAAAAATTATAAGTTCAGTTTTGGATAGATTGAGTTTGAGGAAGTGGTGTGACATCCAGGCTGATAATAGGAAACAAGTGGCAAGAGAGCAAACACAAGGTAAGTATAAGCAGGTGGTGGTGGTACCAAGATATCCCACTATCATGATTCCTTCAGCTGCTAAACTTCACATCTTTAAACTTGTTCTAAAGTTGAGTTCATTCACACAAGCGGTAAAAATAGGCAGTTTGGCTTTGTTTTTACCACCCCCGACCACCCACCAGAAGCTTAACCACCCACCAAAAGCTTAACAAGACTGCTGGATGGGATCGAACATATGGCGTGGCAAACCTAACTCGGCTTGTTAAGTGGTGCTGCCAGTCAAGCTTGCCTATTGCAGAATGAACTTTTAAAATAAGTTCTGTCTATTTAATCCCTTTGGTTTGTTTTGCTTTAAACAAAGCCCGGCTTGCTACGTGGGAGGAAGAGCCACCAAAATAGCTTGCTTAGCATAAAGGGAAACTCCAGTTCCATTATGAAACCCCCCAATATCAGCCATATATATATACTGCTACATGTGGTCCACCTAGATGACATCACTGCCACAAGCTCTACATTTTACCTAGTGGCCAATAAAGAATATTCCCCAAATGGATCTCACTACCAGCTGATACTAGACACCAATTTTATCACCTTGAACTTAGGAAGTGGCAATTTAAAGCCACGAAACACATTTTATTTGGTACATTAAAAAGCAATTGGATGTTTTACTAAAGCAGCCGACTCATGCCTATCCTTTGAACAACGTTATTGGGCACCTCTGCCAATCAAACTACCTATGGGCCCTTTTTGCGCTGGCTCTTTCTACTATATTAGCCATATACACTGCAATTATTTAAGTAAATATTATCCTTACCTGCTCCTGTCCTGTAAGTATTCATATAAGTCTTGCCAGCTCTTTGTAAAACTGGCTGCTAATTAGGTTTTTGGGGAGAGCCTTATCTATAAACACCTAATTAGAATTGGTAAGGAAAAAAATAAAGCTTTAGCACAGCCTTTCTCAGTCTTTGTACCCTAGAAGAACACTTAAAGTAATTTTCAGGGTCTTGGGGAACCCTTTTGAAACAAATATATGAGGCGTCAGTAGGAAAAATGCCCCTTACGTTGGTTGTCTGTGGGAAGAATTCAGCCCTTACAGTGGTGGTCAGAATGCCACCCTTTATTTAAGTAAATATTATCCTTACCTGCTCCTGTCCTGTAAATATTCATATTTAATGAAATTCACAAGAAGATCCCACGTTTCTGACTCTTTCCGACACGATTTCGAAATAAAAAAAGGAATGGTTAAGATTAGTCCACAAATATCTATTCTGAGAGGGGTTTTTGGATTAATCGTCGGTCAAAATGTTTCTCGACCGTTCTGAATATACTTATAAATGTCCTGTCCTCGTCCATTCCTATTATAAATGAATTTATTTCCCACCGTAAGACTGGTGGTGACATTCCCGACTTAAGAAGGGTGTCTGTTGGTTGCATTCCCCGTAAA
>BLSH010101080.1:1735404-1767838 GCA_018402905.1 Glandirana rugosa | reverse complement strand
GATGTAAACCATTGGTGGGCCTCAAAAACAGGAAAGCCAGATTAGAGTTTGCCAAACAACATCTAAAAAAGCCTTCACAGTTCTGGAACAACATCCTATGGACAGATGAGACCAATATCAACTTGTACCAGACTGATGGGAAGAGAAGAGTATGGAGAAGGAAAGGAACTGCTCATGATCCAAAGCATACCACCTCATCAGTGAAGCATGGTGGTGGTAGTGTCATGGCATGGGCATGTATGACTGCCAATGGCCTGGTTCTCTTGTATTTATTGATGATGTGACTGCTGACAAAAGCAGCAGGATGAATTCTGAAGTGTTTCAGGCAATAGTATCGTCTCATATTCAGCCAAATGCTTCAGAACTCATTGGACGGCGTTTCACAGTGCAGATGGACAATGACCCAAAGCATACTGCGAAAGCAACCAAAAGAGTTTTTTAAATGAAAGAAGTGGAATGTTATGCAATGGCCGAGTCAATCACCTGACCTGAATCCGATTGAGCATGCATTTCACTTGCTGAAGACAAAACTGAGGGGAAAATGCCCCAAGAACAAGCAGGAACTGAAGACAGTTGCAGTAGAGGCCTGGCAGAGCATCACCAGGGATGAAACCCAGCGTCTGGTGATGTCTATGCATTCCAGACTTCAGGCTGTAATTGACTGCAAAGGATTTGCAACCAAGTATTAAAAAGTGAAAGTTTGATTTATGATTGTTAATCTGTCCCATTACTTTTGGTCCATTAAAAAGTGGGAGGCACATATATAAAGGGATAAGTTGGCCCCTGGGGTGATTTATCCCCCTAGGCAGGTGGAGAATAGGATCTTTTCCTTTTTAAAAGGCTTTTATGCATGTGGAAGGTGTAAGGGATGCAGGAGCTGCAGGTTTAATACGAAAAAACGTAAATCCTTTACGGCCACAGCAACAGGAAGAGAGCATCAGATTAAACAACTTATCACTTGTCAGACCGTTTGGGTGGTATACATGCTGGAGTGCAGCTGTGGTCATCAATACATTGGAAGAACATCACGCCCTCTACATGTAAGAGTAAGGGAGCATGTTAATAACATTAGAAAGGGTTTTAAGGACCACAGTGTGTCCCTGCACTTTTGGAGACATCACAGTAGGGACCCCAGTGCACTCAAATTCTGGGGTGTTGAGCATGTGCCGAAGCACTGGAGAGGTGGGAACTTTGTAAGGCAGCTTAGTAAAAGGGAATCCTTTTGGATCCATCAAACCTCTGTGATGGCACCAGGAGGTTTGAATATTGATTTTGACCTTAATTGCTTTATTTCAGACCGGTAAAATTAATTTTTGAAAATGATATTTTTAGAAAAATTATTTCCTAATTTTTTTTAATTTCCCTCCTTTTAACATTTACGTAATATTTATTATTGGGCTGTATTTTTTATACATGTAATGGTATATGTTTAGATGTTATTTTATATACTACTTTTATTCTGTCTTTTTAATTCAGGGGGTGTACTTGATGTATGTTTGTTATATACACAATTTTTGATACCTGTTTGTTAAACGGGGATGTTTCAAATATGGGGATTAATTGTCTTATTATGGTGTGATGGATGGGGACAGCGATGGTTGCGTGATTACATACAATACAACAATTATCAGTATATTCCACTCGGTGCAGAAAGAAATTTCTGTGGGTATAAGTATTATTAATGTATATTCCCCCAATTTTGAAAGAAGCATTTTTCTCCCATTCGCGGTCCTTGGATTGACCAAGATGGGAAGGGGGTGGGTGTCACTGTGAAGTCTGTATCCAGTGATTCGAAATAGGCGGGATTAAAACCGGATGTTAAAATCCTGACCTATGGGTTGTGTTTAGCGGCAATATAAAGCGGAAATGAGCGTCACTTCCCTATCCGCTGACGAAGTTCCGGTTGGGACGATACGCGTGCGGGAAAGGGAAGTGACGTCATCCGCAGCCGCCGCTGTCTCCAAGTGTGGTTTGCCTTGGAGTATCCATCACCACTGTAATGTTTTTTTATACTGAGTTCATGTGAGTACCCCCCTGTTTCATGTTATTCAATAAAGTCTAGCATTTGAAGCAGTGAGCACTAGATGTGGTACTATTTGTTCATTTCATGTACCGGGGAGAGAACTTGCGGAACTCTATTTGGGAGCTTACACCTTATGAGGAATACTGAGGTGTTGAAGAGGAAACGATTGAGCAGTTCCTGTTTCTGAGTGGGTGACCTGATATCTGTTCCCAGGAGTTTTTCCATGCGCATTGAGGCTCCTATAATAAGAGCCCAAGCGGGGAGGTGAGAATATAGTGTGATCGGTGGAGGATTATTGACACTGCACTACTTGGTTTTTGCCTTATTCACTGGATCTCACTGGGTGATCTCATACAGGAATGGAATATTTTATGGTTCTGAGCGCTGCACTTTTTTATTGTATGGACATATATAAACTGTTGTAATTCCTACACCGTTCACCTGACTTGGATGTAAATACCCTCAAATTAAAGCTGAAAGTCTGCAGTTAAAGCACAACTTGTTTGTTTCATTTCAAATCCATTGTGGTGGTGTATAGAGCCAAAAAGATTAGAATTGTGTTGATGTCCCAATATTTATGGACCTGACTGTAAAAAATTTTTGTTATGCCAGCTTTAAGTCCTCAAAGGGTCAGAAAATGGAAGTTTTGAATGTTGGTATCCAAATATATTCGGCAGCGGTACAATCTGCCAAAAGTGACAGGCTGTTCAATTTTTGCTGAGTACATCCCTGAGTGACTGCAAGTCTGTTTTTGGTGGGTGGTTGGTGGCAGTAAAACTGTGGCTCATCTTCCTGCTTTTACTTTCCCCTGGCCACCCTTGTGAATGAGCCCTTTAAGTCTCAAACTGGCAACCCTCCAGCTGTTGTGAAACTAAAAGTCTCATGAGGCATTGCAAGGCTGACAGTTACAAGCATGACTCCCACAGGCAGAGGCATGATGAGATTTGTAGTTTCACGACAGCTGGAGGGCCACCAGTTTGAGACCCCTGTTTTAAGCCCTTTAATGTGATGATTGGTTTCATCAGCTTCTTACTTTTAAAACAATATCCTGCTTTTGCATTAGACCCCAAAAAAATGATCACCATATTTCCTTCCAAGGTTTTTTGGAATATGTTTCCGGCAGCCTTTTCAGAAGTGATGCACATTACTGCCTTGCCCACAAGAAATGACCCAGGTATTGAGTAAATGGCAGATTTTTTTCTATATGTAATTTTTAACCTCATTCTAATTTGTGCCCAGCTTGAAAACAGATTTAGGCACAGTCATTTCCTCCTTCTACGCGTCTCCTGAAAATGTCAATGATAGTATTGAGCCACAGAGTAGAGGACATTCCACTACCTAGTCTACTAGGTTTCAGGACGTCCGCGTCTCCATGACAACAACATCGCCCAATCAGAATATTCCCTTTGTGAATGTGCTACTCATAAAATT
This sequence comes from Glandirana rugosa, assembly GCA_018402905.1. NCBI lineage: Eukaryota > Metazoa > Chordata > Amphibia > Anura > Ranidae > Glandirana > Glandirana rugosa. The sequence goes on along the minus strand of BLSH010101080.1, from coordinate 1,764,384 downwards.
GCTGACCTGCAATTTCTCTGAAAAGCTATGCATGAAAAGAGCAATCAGACTGAGGCTGGTCACCATTATGGGCCAAATATAGATCCATGTTAGAAGAAATCGGGTACAGTTCCTGATAGTCACTTATCTACATGCAAGACAAGCTGGCTTTCCTATTAGTGAAAGAACAAAGCTGACAAAGTTCATTCTAGTTTATCTTTGCAAGTTCATTACAAGGCTCACCAGGCTTATAGACCCAGCCACATTGCTAAATTAGTAATGCGTGTTATAATTTATTATAATATATGCCCATTTATATCCATTTTAGAATAAACATGTTTGCTAATAGTTTTAAATGAGCAAAAACAGATGGGTATATTTTATTAAACAGCAATGCTAATATATATTTTTTTTATCAGTGAACAGACCTTATTTCCAAGGGAAATATTGGCATATCAAGTAAACCTGTCACCAACCTGGGCAATTCAAATAGAACATATGATTAAAAAATGCATATATATATATAGGTTAGCATCAGCTATAAGATCTACAGTAGGCGGTAAATCTATTGCAAATCCCAAATTTTCTTCTAAGATCAAAGCTTTTTTGTAGTTTGGATATAGTAAGAGAAGGTTTTAACACCTCTCAGGTATTTTTTGCAATCTGTGTCCCCATAAGGTAGATTTCCCTTCACTTCCTGTTCCAATGTGAGGGAATCCCTGGTTGTCATCAGATCTAGTTTCCCCATTGGGAAATTTTCCCTAATTATTTTCTTGTGACAACCCACAGTTTGGGATTTTCTTTCAGTAAACAGGACATGTAGAGAGGGTGAACCTCCCTAATGGAGGCACAGACAGCAATATGTGTCTGGTAGTTACTCTAATCCCTCTCCACTCTATCCAAAACTGAAAAGAATGTTTTGCCTTTTTGTATACTTTAAGCCTATTTTATCCCTGCCCACATTTTATCTCATTATCCTCACTGCTAGTCCCACTTGGGCATAAGCCCTACCACTGCTGATTCAAAGCCTGCCCTTACCATTCCAGCAGTCCATTACTGGAGTCACCGCAGCCACTATATATTCAAAATTGTGTTGAATGGTAGGAGACTTAGCTTCATAAGGGGTCTACCCTATGAAAGGTGTTCCGAGGATGGGAGGGTGTCTGAAGAGTGTGCCCTGGATGGGAGAGTCTCCCAACAGTATTCCCAGAATGGGAGGATCTCTGAACAGTATGCCCAGACTGTGAGGGTCTCTGACCAGGGTACCCAGGATGGGAAGGTTTTACAACAGTATGCCAAGGATGGGAGGGTTTCTGACAAGTGTGCCCATGATGGAAGTATCTCTGAACAGTGTGCTCAGAATGGGAGAGTCTCACAACAGTATATAAAGAATATAGGATCACTGAACTGTATGCCCAGGATTGGAAGATCTCTCAACAGTATACCCAGGGTGGGAGGGTCTCTGAACAATATTCCCAAGATCCAAGGGTCTCTGAACAGTGTGCCCCAGGAAGGGAAAGTGCCCCAATAGTATTAATTTAGTTTAAATGGTGACGTGGTAATGGCGCGCCTATCCCTATGACGACGTCCAATCGGACGAAATGTACGTCGGAAAGGGCGCGCTGACGTCACCATTACTACAAGCCGGCTGTTTTTACTGCATAATTTCGTTTCACCTATGTGAGTAGATTACTTTTTTTAATGATCGATTAAACAAGTTCCTACGGTATTGTACTATGTGGCCATTCCTTTCTTGCATATGTTGGTACTGAGCTGCAACCCATTGGAACCTGGTATTCTATTTGGCGAGGTATATCCGTTTATCCATCCGGTGTGTGCAGAGGATGAGCCGTTCAGACCCCCCTCCATATACAGTGCTACTATCTGGCGGGCTGGTAAGCCTTGATTTCTGGCGGTGGTGGGCTGCACTTTATACTGCGCACACAAGGGTGTCCGGTGTAGGTTGTTTTTTTTTTTTTTTTTGAGTGACCACTGGTCTGTTACAAACATAGTACCCTATATGGTTCCTTTTTTCTCCCATGCATGACATCGGTACCTGAGAGTCCTTGGATGTGGGGTCTATAGGGGACTAACCTTCACCTGATCAGACTGGAAAAGGAGGATTTACCATCTACTATAGAGCGCGATGATAGCTGCGGGCTGGTAAGCCTTCAATTCGGGTGGTGGTGGATTGCCTATAATATATTCCTTTGCTACATATATACTTTGAACTTTGAAGACTTTTCTGTGACCAGTTAACCTCCCATTTGAGCTCAATTTGGGAGTTCAACTCTTCTTTTCATAATTTAGGACTCATCTAAACTTATGATATATTAGCGGCTCCTGTGTTATTTATTGATCCATATACTGAAACTGAGTATTTGAGCTGCAGCTGTTTGTGATTTTGTTAGCGCGGTGTTGGTCTATTTTTATTTGCACCCCAATAGTATACCAAGGATGAGAGAGTCCCTCAACAGTATGCCCATGGTGTGAGAGTCTCCATGATAAGAGGGTCTCTGAAAAGCATGTGCAGGATGGGAGGCTCTCTGAACAGTGTGCCCAGGATGGTAGAGTCTCCCAACAGTATTCCCAGAATGAGAGTCCCTCAACAGTATGCCCAACATAGGAAGGTCTCTAAACAGTATTCCCAGGAAGTGAGGGTCTCTGAACAGTATGCACAGGCTGTGAGGGTCTTTGAACAGTATGCCCAGGCTGTGAGGGCCTTTGATCAGTATGCCCAGGATGGGAAGGTTTCTCAACAGTATATCAAGGATGGGAGAGTTTCTGAAAAGTGTGCCCAGGATAGAAGGGACTCTGAACAGTGTGCCCAGGATGGGAGAGTCCCCCAACAGTATTCCCAGAATGGGAGAGTCCGTCAACAGTATGCCCAGAATGGGAGAGTCTCTGAACAGTGTACACAGGATGGGAAGGTTTCACAACAGTATGCCAAGGATGGGAGGGTTTTTAAAAAGTGTGCCTAGGATGGAAGTATCTCTGAACAGTGTGCTCAGAATGGGAGAGTCTCCCAACAGTATATAAATATAGGATCACTGAACGGTATGTCCAGGCTTTGAGGGTCTCTGAACAGTATGTCCAGGATTGGAAGCTCTCTCAACAGTATGCCCAGGATGGGAGGGTCTCTGAATACTATTCCCAGGATCCAAGGGTCTCTGAACAGTGTGCCCAGGAAGGGAGAGTACCCCAACAGTACACCAAGGATGGGAGAGTCCCTCAACAGTATGCACATGATGTGAGAGTCTCCAGGATAGGAGGGTCTCTGAAGAGCATGTGCAGAATGGGAGGGTCTCTGAACAGTGTGTCCAGGATGGTAGAGTCTACCAACAGTATTCCCAGAATGAGAGAGTCCCTCAACAGTATGCCCAAGATGAGAAGGTCTCTGAACAGTATTCCCAGGAAGTGAGGGTCTCTGAACAGTATGCCCAGTCTGTGAGGGTCTTTGAACAGTATTTCCAGAATGAGAGTCCCTCAATAGTATGCTCAAGATGAGAAGGTCTCTGAACAGTATTCCCAGGAAGCGAGGGTCTCTGAACATTATGCCCAGTCTGTGAGGGTCTTTGAACAGGATGGGAAGGTTTCTCAATAGTATAGTAAGGATGGGAGGGTTTCTGAAAAGTGTGCACAGGATGGGAGGATCTCTGAACAGTGTGCTCAGGATTGGAATGTCTCTGAACAATTTGCCCAGGATGGGAGGGTCTCTATACAGTATTCCCAGGATGAAAGGGTATTGGAACAGTGTGCCCAGAAAGGGAGAGTTCCCCAACAGTATACCAAGGATGGGAGAGTCCCTCAACATTATGTCCAGAATGTTAGAGTTCCCAGGATGGGAGGGTCTCTGAAGAGCATGCCCAGGATGGGAAGGTCTCTGAAAAGTATGCCAAGGATGGGGGTATCTGAACATTATGCCCAGGTTGGGAAGGTATCTGAACAGTATTCCCAGGAAGCAGGAGTCTCTTAACATTATGTCCAGGATTGGAGGGCCTCTGAACAGTGTATTCAGGATGGAAAAGTCTCTCAACAGTATGCCCAGGATGGGGGGTATCTGAACAGTAGTCCCAGTATGGGGGGTATCTGAACATTATGCCCAGGATAGGAGGGTATCTGAACAGTATTCCCAGGAAGCAAGGGTCTCTGAAAAGTGTGCATGAGATGGAAGAGCCCCTCAACAATATGTTCAGAATAGGGGAGAGTCCCTGAACAGTGTGCCCAGGATGAGAGGGTCCCTTAAAAACTTTTAGAGGATAGGAATGGTGCTTGTAGGCATTTTGGTGTCTCCTGTTCAAACATTTTCTACTGATATACAGCTACTATCCTTTACATTCTCTTAGAACTTTGATGCTCAGCATACATGTTACCATTTGACCTAACAGTCTTTGTACAATCTTATTTAGGCTGCTTTCACACTGAGGCGTTTTTACAGACTCTATTTAGCTAAAAATAGTGTCTGTAAAGCGCATCAAAAGTCCCCCCCCAATCCACTCCAATGTGAAAGCACTGAGTGCTTTCACACTGGGGCGGTGCGCTAGCAGGATGTTACAAAAAGTCCTGCAAGCAGCATCTTTGGGGCGGTGAGGGGAGAGGTAATATACCGCTCCTCTACCGCCCCTGCCATTGAAATGAATGGCAAGCTCTGCCGAAGCGGCTGCACACCGCCTCGGTAGCGCTGAGCGCCAGCACTTTTAACCCCCTTTTAACCCCTTGTGGTTAAAAGTACGGCACTCCCGCCCGCATAGCGGAGCCCTATCGATGGTAAAACTCCACTAAAACTAGCTGGGTTTTACCACGACTGCGGGTACTGCTCCAGTGTGAAAGTAGCCTTAGAGTGGCCAAAATTATGTAATATTGGGACCTACTTCAATGTCCATTCAATGTGTACCTAGTCAGGCAGGTCCTTGCTCTATATAGTTCCTGGTAATCTAAGGAGATTGGACACAGAGATTGTACCATGTGTGGTGAGCTTTAGATTGTTTGTTCAGATTTCCAGTGATGTGTTTCAATTTCGTCAGTGGTGGTAGTTTGTTTTAGGATCTGTGGAATATATTGCTTTTATCCCTAAAACAGATATTTAGGGTATAATTATTATATCCTTAGAGCAGCTTTGTTTGAATGCTGCAAAATAAAGTCAGTAGTATAGAGGATTTAAGAAGGCGATGAATTGTTTGAAGACTTATTCACAGAGGTATTAAACATGCAAAGCACTGTGCTTGTTACCCCACCAGCATATTGCAGCTGTAAGATTAGGCCACAGTAAAGAAAGTCTGAATGTAAGAATTGAATGTATTGTTGCTTCCCTCAGTATACATGGTAAAGTATACTGAATGTAAATAACGAATCACGAAAATCTCAACTAAGCTTTTACATGTTCATGTAATTTCAAAAGTTATTTTTAATATTTTACATCATCAACTTTTGTTAATAATACCTGGAGATCCCGCCATGAAGGTCCTTGTTCAGGTATATTTTCTGTTATAGGGTGACAACACTTTGTCCCTGCCTCTAAATTTTACTCCTGCGTTGTCACCTAGGGCCAGATCTAGCCTGTCTGATCTGGCCCTGGGTGCAATTGATAAAAATAAGGGGGGCATGCTGTCAACGCACTTTTTGTTTTATCCTTTCCAGGTAGCTCTCCCTGTTTTTATGTTTCCCCAGCAATCCTCGCGGGCACTGGCTGTGTGTGAGTCATTGACAGTCTGTCACACTCATGACAGAGGTGCAGGAAACAAGTATTCCCTGTTCCTCAGCCTGGACTCCAACCAGGCCATGCCCCCTACACATTTGCTCCTCCCCTTGGAGCTTAGTCATGGGGAACAAAGGGATCCCCATGACTAAGCTCCAGGGGTGAAGCGAAACACGTTGGGGGCATGACCTGATTGGAGTCCAGGTTGAGGTTGCCACTCTGATCACTACCATAGGACCACATTTTCTTCCCTTGAACCAGCTAGATCTGGTCCTGTTGTCACCCTGTCACACAGGCTTCAAATAGAGAGTATGAGTGGTGATTTTAACACGCTTATGCAGGTACTGCTGTTACCATCAGAAAGCTCACCCTGAGAAAGGCCATGTGGTCATCCCCAGAATATAGATGGAAAGTGGTTGTAAAAGGTTGCAGAAGATCAGAAACACTGAGATTCAACAAAATTAGAAAAAATCATGTTAACACAGTTAAACCATATGGCAATTTTTTATGATGCATAGTGCTTTAGAAAATGAAATGTCATTCATATAGGGTTTTCATTTACTTGAAACCCTTTATCCCCATCACCCTTCTGAGCACATCTAAGTGCAATCACCATTTAAGGTGGCTTTACCATCATTCATTAAAACAAAGGTGTAAAGGTTTGCATGATAAAAAAAATATTCCCGCAGCTTTTGCGTGCACATGTGCATCTGGTTCACAAAGCTTTGGGAGACCACCAATAAGATGCAAAGTCATGAGTATTCCTCTGGCCTGTCTGCAAACCCAATCTCACTATTAACTGCAAGAAAGATTGCACAGTAAAGCGGTACCAGGTAGATGAGTGTTCTAGAGGGTATTTGCCAAGCCTTCAAGTGGTATTAAACCCAAAAGCAAACATTTATTATATGACATCTTACCAGTTCTTAGATGTGATGAATGTGTTCATTTTCTTTTTAAGACTTTTTCCTTTATTTTCAACTCCTGATCAAGCCAAGTATGTCTGTTGATTTTCAACTATCCCACCAATCCATCATGTAATGGAAATGAACAAATGCAGACATATCGGAAGTCTAGCCTGTGTGACAACAAAGGCTTCCTCTATGGATCCAATGATTAAATCATTTTGAAAATAAGGGAAAAAAAGCCTGAAAAAACAATGCAGCCACCACACCACATCTAAATACTGGTAAGCTGCAATATGTTTTTGTTTTTGTTTTTCAGTTTAGATTCACCTTAAAGAAGGCAAAAAAAAAAATGTAATTTTATGTACAAATGAGACATAGTGGGGAAAGTACAAAATCTGGTGCAGTTCTGCATAGAGACAAATCAGCTTTCAGGTTTTGTTGTCAAAGCTTCATTGGACAAGCTGAAGTTAGAAGCTGATTGGCTACCATGCCCAGCTGCGCCAAATTTTGCACTCTTCAGTTGTAGTAAATCAATCCCAACATCATGAAGCTGGTGGATGTTAGAGACCTTGTGCTCTTCCACCTTCCGTTTGAGGATGCCCCACATAATGCTCAATAGGGTCTAGGTGTGGAGACATGCTTGGCCAGTCCATAACCTTTAATACTCTCAGCTTCTTTAGCAAGGCAGTGGTTGTCTTGGAGGTGTGTTTGGGGTTGTTATCATGTTTGAATACTGCCCTGCGGCCCAGTTTACGAAGGGAGGGGATCATGCTCTGCTTCAGTATGTCACAGTACATGTTGGCATTCATGGTTCCCTCAATGAACTGTAGCTCCCCAGTGCCGGCAACACTCATGCAGCCCTAGACCATGACACTCCCACCACTATGCTTGACTGTAGGCAAGACACACTTGTCTTTGTACTCCTCACCTGGCTGCTGCCACACACGCTTGACACCTTCTGAACCAAATAAGTTTATCTTGGTCTCATCAGACCACAGGACATGGTTCCAGTAATCCATGTCCTTAGTCTGCTTGTCTTCAGCAAACTGTTTGCGGGCTTTCTTGTGCATCATCTTTAGAAGAGGCTTCCTTCTGGGACGACAATCATGCAGACCAATTTGATGCAGTGTGCGGCGTATGGTCTGAGCACTGACAGGTTGACCCCCCCACCCCTTCTACCTCTGCAGCAATGCTGACAGCACTCCTACGTCTATTTCCCAAAGACAACCTCTGGATATGACTCTGAGCACGTGCACTCAACTCCTTTGGTCGGCCATGGCGAGGCCTGTTCTGAGTGGAACCTGCCCTGTTAAGCCACTGTATGGTCTTGGCCACTGTGCCACAGCTCAGTTTCAGGGTCTTGGCAATCTTCTTTTAGCCTAGGCCATCTTTATATAGAGCAACAATTCTCTTTTTCAGATCCTCAGAGAGTTTTTTCCATGAGGTGCCATGTTGAACTTCCAGTGACCAGTATGAGAGAGTGAGAACGATAACACCAAATTTAACACACTTGCTCCCCATTCACACCTGAGACCTTGTAACACTAACGAGTCCTATGACACCGGGGAGGGAAAATGACTAATTGGGCACAATTTGGACATTTTCACTGAGGGGTGTACTCACTTTTGTTACCAGCGGTTTAGACATTAATGGCTGTGTGTTGAGTTATTTTGAGCGGACAGGAAATTTACACTGTTATACAAGCTGTGTGCTCACTACTTTACATTGTAGTAAAGTGTCATTTCTTCAGTGTTGTCACATGAAAATATATAATAAAATATTTACAAAAATGTGAGGGGTGTACTCACTTTTGTGAGATATTGTATACATGCAAGCCATCTGCATGTATCCCTACGTAGCAAATGTCACCCCCTTCAGCCGTAGGAGCCCCAAAAAACTTGGGAATCAGTGGGTGGGTCCCTTTGCCAGAGCTTGGTGGGCGGAGTCAGGATGTCACAAGACTCCCCGCCCGCCTCTACACTCTCCTAGTCTTTCTGCTGGCTCTGGGAGCTGACTGCGTATGAATATCACACTAATCACACCCCATGATGAGTAAGATTCAGTCAAAACGCAGGAAAGGCATCACATGACTTTAGCATGCCCAATCATGCTGAGGTGTGAAGCAGCCAATCCTGGGGGAGCTGGAGAAGAAAGGAGGGGGTGTGAAACTGGAATATTCATGAGATAAAGAAATCAGATGTCAGTCACAGCAGTGGAGGATGTGGCAACACAAACCTATCTGTGTGTAGTTTTTTATCTTACTGAAAAAAGACAAGAGGATTGCTCAGAGCTGGATTAACTCTTTGTGGCAAGACTGAGCACAGGTGAATTGACACCCTCTACTGTACCAGGTAGAAGTCTTCATTAAAATGTTTTTTTCAGGTTTACATCCACTTTAACCAGTGCTTGGCCGGACACTGATAGAAGTCACAAGACTACTATATACTGCTGATGAGAAAGGGTATTTAGCCATTTATATATATATATATTTTATAAATCTTTTTTATTCTTTTTTAAACAAACCAACAATAAAACAAAACATCATACACATTGGTCAGTAATATTAATAGAAGTTCAAAATCCAATCCTATTAATAACAACCATCAATTAACAATATAAAAGGACTACTTAACACAAAAAGTCTTTTGTCTAAAGTGGCATGCCAGGCAGGTCCTTGGCAGTCACCCCCTACAACACAAAAAAAAATGCAATAGCAGTTTATATTTACTAAAACAATTGCATTTCCATGTTCTGTGTACTGTGGGAGACCAGAGATAGTGAATGCAGGCTCCTGGGTTTAGTGATACTTTAAGCCTGTTGGGTACAATACATTAGGGAGTGGGGTCCTGGTGGGGCTGTGGACTGTTAAAGAAGTTTTCCGCCCACCCCCCCCCCCTACAAAAAAATCAAAGTCAGCAGCTACAAATACTGTAACTGCTGACTTTTAATATATGGACACTTACCTGTCCAGGGTTCCCAGCAAGCACCCCAGATGGTTTTCGGATTGGCTGTCGGGTGCTCCTGCCACCATTACTTGTAAGGAAAATCAGCAGTGAAGCCTTTCGACTTCACAGCCGGTTCCCTACTGCGCATATGCGAAGCACGCTGCGCTTTCTAATTGGCCTGGCGGCGGAGGAAGGAGGAGGACGAACTTCTGAGGGATGGCGCTGCGGCCTATCTCCAGAAGTGGGAAAGGGGGACCTGTTCCCCCCTCCCCCCCGAAAGGTACCAAATGTGGGAGGGGGAGGAGACAGATAAGCTCCAGTTCCATTTTTAAGTGGAACTCCGCTTTAAGTACAATTTAGTGTTATGTATGTTTGAAGGCTGAATGTGGCTGCATGATGTGCACTGTTAGCACTGCAAAATGGTGAAATCGGAGGTGCAGGTGGCCAGACGGTAACGGTTCATTATTTTTTCTTTAAAATGACTTTTCTGAGCGACAGAAATACTTTAAAGTAATACTAAACCCTCACATTTTTTTGTCTATATCTGTTGCTAAATAATAGCATTGCATGAGAAGTTTAACCTTTTGTGTAATTTTCGCTTCTAAGTTGTTTTATTCAGGCTCCATTTTTACCGTTTCCGGCTATCCTGTTTGCTGGGTGACCCATGTATTGCCGATCTCATAGTGTCACCCGTGCGCGCGCTCCCACCTATGTGACTACAGTCCTGCGTAGGAACGCTGGCTGTGCCCGCACTCACTGTGCCCCCGGGCACGGAGGACACTGTAGCTTTGCCTCCCATGTGCTTTGACACTATGAGAACAGCAATACATGGGTCACCCAGCAAACAGGACAACCGAAAATGGGAAAAACGAAGCCTGAATAAAACAACTTAGAAGCGAAAATGACAAAAAAGATTAGACTTCTCATGTAATGCTATTACTTAGTAACAGATATAGGTGAAAAAACGTGAGGGTTTAGTATCATTTTAAGATGCAGACAATTCTTCCACGGTCTGTTATTGCCAAAGTCTTCTTGTGTGTAGTCTCCGTCTTGTGCATACAATTTAATCTCCATTCTAATTTGAAACCTTTTGTAAATTTTATATTTTTAAAGCACACTTTAATTGTTTCCCTTTGCCCTGGTTAACCGGAATCCGCATATTCCGGGGATCTGGAGCAGCAGGTGCTACATCATGATACAAGCAGTCTTTAGAAAAGAGCAAAATTAAAAGCAGAGGATGGACTCAGGGAGCGAGCTGCAGTGAGTACATGGTGATCAGATCAGACGTGGTTTAGAATATAAAGAATCTGAAGGTGCTTTGATGTAGCCAGCGCTCAATATCACCAAAGTTTATAAAGAACAGACTTATGTATAAAGAAGTATAGCAATAAACACAGTGTAAATGAACACGTACTAAGCTAGTGTAACCTTTTCACAATGATACATAGAGTTGAAAGTTGTGTTCTAATGCATACATTAACAGAAATCATTGAAGACGTATGCTATTCCAAAAATCCTGTGCTAAAATAATAATGATTTTTGAATAAACAAAATCACCAAGGTCTTAGAATTCAAATAATTTGAAACAGGAATACATTTCAGTACAAGTGAAAAAAAAATGAATTAATAAAATAAACATTACTTACCCTAAATAACCCACTTCGACCACATAGGACATTCACTCATCTGCCACTTTATTGGGTACACCTGTTCAATTGCTTGGTAAAACAAATTGCTAATCAGCCAATCACATGGCAGTAAGCCAATGCCTTTATGCTTCGTAACCACGGTTCGACGGTCGTATACAACAGGTCATACGAACGACCTTTGTATGCGAAATCGATCATTAGTACGTGTGATTAGAACTGCCGACGTATGACGGTCGTACAACAGGAGTTGTATGAGCAAACTAGAAAACTTGGTAGTACCAACAAGCGGTCTTACGACCATTGTATCGTGTGTACAGAGAAGTTGGTCCAACAAGTTGTATTGTGCAAAACACGCATGCTCAGTAGTCAGGAATGGCCAGACACTAATTACATGCTCCTGAACTTTCTCTTTATACCTTCATAACACATCACTACATTCAGCTTGGTCATACGATGCTAGCCAACATACGATTTGGTCCATTCGGTCGTATGACCGTCGAACCGTGTGTACGAGGCTTCAGGCATGTAGATGTGGTGAAGATAACTTTCTGAAGTTCAAACCGGGCATCAGAATGAGGAAGAAAGGAGATTTAAGTGACTTTGAACGTGGTGGCATGGTTGTTGGTGCCAGGCGGGCTGGTTTGAATATCTCAAAAACTGCTGATCTACTGGGATTTTTACACACAACCATCTCTAGGGTTTACAGAAAATGGTCAGAAAAAGAGAAAATATCCAGTGAGTGGGTTGTGTGGATGAAAATGCCTTGCTGATGTCAGAGGAGAATGGGCAGACCAGTTCAAGATGATAGAAAGGCAATAGTAACTCAAATGCCGATCATTACAACCAAGGTATTCACAATACCATCTCTGAATACACAACACATTGAAACTTGAGACATATGGGCTACAGCAGCAGAAGACCACACCGGGTTGTACTCCTGTCAGCTAAGAACAGGGAACTGAGGCTACAATTTGCACAGGATCACCAAAATTGGGCAATAGAAGATTGGAAAAACATTGCCTGGTCTGATGAGCTTCAATTTCAGCTGCGAACTTCAGATGGTAGGATCAGAATTTGGCGTAAACCACATGAAGGCATGGATCCATCCTGCCTTGTATCAATGGTTCAGGCTGGTGGTGTAATGGTGTGAGGAATATTTACTTGGCACACTTTGGGCCCCTTAGTACCAATTGAGCAACGTTTAAATGCCACGGCCTACTTGAGTATTGTTGCTGACCATGTCCATCCCTTTATGACTGCAGTGTCCCCATCTTCTGATGGCTCCTTCCAGCAGGATAATGCACCATGTCACAAAGCTCAAATCATCCCACCACTGGTTTCTTGAACATGACAATGAGGTCACTGCACTCCAATGGCCTCCACAGTCACCAGATCTCATCCAATAGAGCACCTTTGGAATGTGGTGGAACAGGAGATTCGCATCTAAATGTGCAGCTGCAATCTGCAGAAACTGTGTGATGCTATCATGTCAATATCAAATTGAGGAATGTTTCCAACACCTTGTTGAATCTATGCCATGAATAATTACGGCAGTTCTAAAGGCAAAAGGGGGTCCAACCCGGTACTAGCAAGGTGTACCTAATAAAGAGGCTGGTGAGTGTATTTATAAAGCAGTCAATGTGACCCTCGTGGTGGTGAATGGGGATGAGCTTGGGAAAGTTTTGGACACAAGTCCAAACCTACCTGAGCTGTCCCACCAGAAAGCTATGAAAGCTGACAGCCAATCTTAGGTAACTGAGGCATTCCCTGTCCTGCAACCGCACATACACAAGGGATTGGTATGTGTGTAGCTAGACGGTGAGGAATGCCTCTGCCACCTATGATTGGCTATCACCTTTGAAAGCTTCCTGGCAGGACAGCTCAGATAGGTTTGGACTTGTGTCTGAACACACCTGAGCTCATCACTGTTAGTGAATCAACCACTATAATTTAAAACACATTCATTGGGAAAATTCACCTGTAGTGAATGTTTGACAAATGTCAGATTCATTGCTTTATGTATATGCCCAATAGGTGCAGATTCTTTCAACCTGAAAATTCATAGGTAAATAAGTTAACTAAGTTTTGCTCTCCATATATAGTGCTAACCCCTGAAGAGCCATTGGATTGTTGCATTGTTGTTTGGGTCTTCCAGATCTGCTCCAGTGATGACTTGCCCTGTACTTTGACTTGAATGACACCAACACACCTGGAACCTTGAGCATAGGCTTTATTAAGATGACAAAAGCCCTGTAAAAGAAAATATACAAAGGGTTAGACAAAGACAATAATGGCAACATACACAGCATGGATACAAGCAATTCCAAATAACAATACCATACATGAGATAATTGTCTCACTAGGTTCTTCAACCCCTGTCTAAGTCAAAAGCCATTGAAAAATATAAGTAAAGTAAAGTGACCTTTTTTTGTGACAGAGCACTCTTTCCCCAGTGGGGAAATTCATATTCCTTAGGATAGGGAAAACACAGTCCTCTCCTGGAAGAACTCCTGTCATTTTCTGTTCTAATTTTCTCATGTTATGATTCTGTTCTCAGTCAGGGCAAGGTGACAAATTTTTGTGTAAAAAAAGCCATCCATCCACTGGTATGCAGTCTCAGGCTTCCATAACCACCCAGAGCTTCAAGGTATGGTGGACCATGTGACCACCTTCCAATATGCAGTGCCTGAGCAGTCATTCACCAGGCCCAGAACCTGTGTAAGCTTCAACATCATCCAACATGGAGTTTACAGAGGGCTGGGACTCCCAGCTCTGACAGGCAAACAGAGAGGTGCAGAATTCCAGGGAAGGTAAGTATCAGTGATTAGGTTGGTAGCTATCAGGATCTGTGCTTCAAATGCCCATATACCATCGATCCTACCACTGCGCCATAGTGAATATCACTAAAAAGACAGAAAGTGAACAATATGTACGTAAATATACATATATGTGTGCATATACCCACACATACAGTATATATAGCTGCCACTTTTAAAAAACAATGTATAAAAAACAAATTTGCCAAAATATGTAACAACGGCGCTAGAGAAGAGAGAAATCAAATCTCATTATAACCTGTGCATAAACTGCGTAAACAAATCAATCAAAAAACAGTGATAAAATAAATTATCAAATAAATGTGAAATAAAGTCCAAATAAATAAAGTCCAAATAAATAAAGTCCATGGGACTCATACATGAGCAAGATATCTTCCAATAATTGGTCCGGGATGATTAGATAAAACTCTTAAAATATCTCCACACCACTTCCCCGTTAGGTTCAGACTCACCAGATATGTTTGCATTCTCACACATTCTCATGTTTGGAAAAATTAGCATTGTACCCCCACAGGGTTGCAGAAAGTAACCTCAATTTACAGCCAATAGCAGTGAATCACAAGTTGCTCATATGTAGGAGAAAAAGAAGAGCTCCGATAGTGCAATATGTATTAACACCAATTAATTTATTAAAATAGATCCTTCAAATATTACTCTCACACATTTCCCAATATAAAAAAGCATGTAGTAAATTGTAAACTGGCACATCCCGATCCCCATGGACACAACGTGCTGTTACTAGTATCTCACCCGACCGATGTAGCCCCGCGGGAACGTCACTTCCGGTTTCTGTATCACTTCCGGTTGTCGTACAGCCATGTAAACGCATTTCGTCATTATGACTTTGTCTCTCTTCTCTAGTGCCGCTGTTTACCAAGGTTAAATTAAGATTAAAAGTTCCTTGACTGCAACCTGAAACGCTTTAGCTGATTTACAGAGGAGATTGAGATCAGAATGGGGCAATGCCATAGTAATGATTACTAATTATGCTACTAATTACTACTAATACTACTACTAATTATTACTACTACTAACTAATAATGCTACTAATTACTAATATAACTAATAATGCTACTAATGGAGGAGGGGCAGTGTCTTAGAGTATACAATTTTCACTGAAGGGCAACTGCTGTGATATCAGGGGCTCTAGAAGATATATTCACCTTTTTCTCAGACCCATACTGACCTCTGAAGCTGCAGGTACCATGGAGAAATACTGTGCATCCTTAAAGTTCACCTATGAAGCACTGATATGGTACTTCAACTTCCCTTGCTTCTTCTGTCTGCCAGCCTTCTAATGTAAACAAACAGAAATTGCGGCAAGCCTTCCCAACATTTTTTACCCCAAAGGAACCCTTGAAATAATATTCAAGTCTCGGTGAACACATGCTATAACAACTTAACGAGGAGCTCCAGTCTGTAAAAAAAATTAAGTCAGCAGCTACAAATACTGTAGCTGCTGACTTTTAATATAAGGACACTTACCTGTCCAGGGAGCCTGTGATGTCAGCACCCCGAGCTGATTCGTCAATCGGCTTCGGGTGCAGGCGCCGGTATTTTTAGTAAGGGAAACCGTGAAGCCTTAAGGCTTTACAACCTGTTTCCTACTGTGTATGCGTGGGTCACGCTGCACATTCTGAATGGTCCTGCCATCTTTTGGGACCTGCGTGTGTCCCAGAAGGCAGCGGGGGGAAGGAGTAGGGGCCTTAAATATCGCAGATGGCTGATCATACCCAGAAGTGGGAGGGGCTACCTGTCAAAACCAGGTACCTGCTCCCCCCTAAAAAGTGCAAATGTGGCAGTGGAGAGGAGGAGGGTGTGAACAAGCGGAGCTTCCCCTTTTGGGTGGAGCTCCACTTTAATTGAGTGTCAGGAGGAAAAATGCTCCTTACATTAATGGTCAGTGGCATAAATACCCCCTTCATAGACAGACTATTGGCTGCTTGGCCCTAGAACAATATCAGGCAGAAGGTTAATCAACCATAGCTCAAGGAACCCCCTAGCAACATTTGAAGGAACCACCTGTTGTAATCTTTAATTTCTCCACAGTAACTGTGGCTATAGAGGTTAGTAAGGCCTTCCTTTAATGTGTACTTAGCCACAGCTTCAGTTTCAATTCCATTTTATCAGTCAATGTGGCCTTGGAATAATTAATTTTATAGTTGCAAGCTGCAGTACACCTGCAATAAATCTGTCTGATCTCTACAAGTGAGCAAAATTTTACAGGTAAAGGACTGAACAATCCAATAACCGTGTTTTATTTTTTGTGTGTTGGAGAATTAAAATGGAACTAAACTAAAATATTTACCCCTGCTTCAACAGTCCAACAACCAAGAGACCCTTCGTTGACACCAGCATCTTTTCCCCAACTTCTTCTGGATGCTGGTTTTTGTCTATCTTGATTGACTGGTGTGCTATGACATCACTCTTGCACATGTGCAGGAGTGCAGTTATCCTGGCAAACAGGCACTGTATGGGAATGCAAACTGATCTGCGCATGAAGCATGTCTCTTCTGCATTAAAGAACTTGCCTGCTCCTGTTCAAAGCTTGGGATATTTTTTTAATAACCTAACCCTGCCTAAAACTTCTCCACAACTTTATCCCTGACCTGCCTGGTGTGTTCCTTGGCCTTCATGATGTTGTTTGTTCACTAAGGTTCTCTAACAAACCGCTGGGGGCTTCACAGAATTTATACTGAGATTAAATTACACACAGGTGGACTCTCTTTACTAATTAGGTGACTTCTGAAGGCAATTGGTTCCACTAGTTTTTAGCTAGGGGTATCGGAGTAAAGGGGGCTGAATACAAACGCACATCACAATTTTCAGATATTTATTTGTAAAAAAAATATGAAAACCATTTATAATTTTCCCTCCACTTCACAATTATGTGCCACTTTGTGTTGGTCTATCACATAAAATCCCTAAAAAATACATTTACGTTTTTGGTTGTAACATGACAAAATGTGGAAAATTTCAAGGGGTATGAATACTTTTTTCAAGTCACTGTATATTCATGTTGCAGTTTTCCAGGACTTTCTTTTAAAAAATGCGCTATCATATCCCATGTAAAAAGTCTTTTTTATCTTGGCAATTTTATCTCATCAAAACAGGCTTTTCACAAAAATCAGGCATGCAACAAAATGAAAAGTCTGATTTTTGTAGGACCAGATAATGGATCTTTTCTTTCTTTTTTTTTTTTTGCCTACAGCCCGGAGAATTTCGGACACATCTAGAGAACGTTATACTTGTTGATTAGGGTTTCCATCTGAAGAGAAAGTGCAGTACCAACTGCTCTTCATGGTAGATTAGAGTTCCTGTGGCCAATTTGCTTTTTACTAATGTCAGGGCCCTATGGAGCCAGATCATCTGTTGCATAGCAACTGCCTCAGCAGCAGTGAGGGTAACCATGCATAAAAGATTTCACATGATGGTAGGGCAAAAGTGTGAAGATTTTTAGAATTAGATACAATCTCCACAGGAGCCTCAACTCAGGGGCCGAACTGGAAATATTTCTGTAGACCTCAAGGCTGCGGCTGCGCTGCATCTTCTGCTTTTCTCCAAATGAGCCGGAACGAAGAAGCTGAGGAGTGCATTTGTTGCCCTACAAAGTGCTTTCTGAAGGCAAATGACTGCTGTCAGGGTCCAGGATGGGAACACACGAACTTGTAATATCTTTCCTTTTATTTAATTAAGGCTACGCCAGCCGGTTTGCTACAATGCTTTACTGAGGTTGAATCATAACTATTTTACTATGCTGTTTTTTTTATTATTATCAGTGGAAATCAGAATAAGTGATTCAACATAATAAATACTTAATATATCAACTATTAGGCCCACGGGCGTATCTTTAAAAATAAACAAAACGTCTTGCCCGACGTCAAGGAAAAAAAATCGGCGTTTTTCGGCGTTGGTGAGCATTAGTGAGCGTCGGCGTCAATAGGCGTTTTTTAAAAAAATCATCCCTCTGCTATTTTTCAACCTAAAAACGTTGGCGTCAAAAAACGCCGGAAAACGCCGGTACTATATTAGTTGGCGTTTGTTGGCGTTAGTTGGCGTTTTGCGGCGTCGGCGTAAAAAAACGCCAAAACGTTACAGCCTCAGAACGCGCTGGCCATGGGTTCTACTTTCAGCTCACTAACGCCGACGCCATCTACAGCTCAAAAACACCAACGTTTTTATGGGGCCATTGACTAACATGGAGAGCTGCAAAAAACGCCAGAAAACGCCAGCGTCAAAAAATGTCCGTGTGTATGAGGCCTAAAAAGGCCTGGGGAAGAGTTGTAACCTTCATCTATGAGCTTATACAATATATATAATATATATAAGATACAACATTTTGTTTGTAACCATTTGCAATTAGCTGTGGGTGGGAAGCCCCATTGAAAGTAATGGGAGGCTGTTCGAAAGTTCCTGCAGCTATTCATGGCCATTCACATGTAACCACTGAAGCAGTGATTACCTGCAAATTATTGGTCCTGGGCAAAGACAGTTTTGGGTTAATTTACTAAAACTAGAGAGTGCAAAATCTGGTGCAGCTCTGCATAGAAACCAATCAGCTCCCAGGGCTTATTGTCAATGCTTAATTGAACAAGATGAAGTTAGAAGCTGATTGGCTACCATGAACAGCTGCACCAGATTTTGCACTATCCAGTTTTAGTAAAACAACTCCTTTGTATCCAGGGCTGATCATTTTCAGGTACTCGCTCCATGAGTGATTACATGCAAGTGACAACGTATAGCTGCAAAAGCTGTCAGAACCTTCCTGCCTTCAAAGGTACTTCCAACCCACAGCTAATCACAGGGTACCCACTGAGTCTCCCGCCAAAGACCCCATTTGCATGAGTGGATGGGACCTAAAATTAAAGTGATACTAAAGTCTCATTTTTTTTATTTAAAAATAACAAACATGTTATATTTACCTGCTCTGTGCAGTGGTTTTGCACAAAGCAGCCCCTCCCTTCTGCCAAGTGCCCCCAGAGCAAGCAACTTGCTATGGGGCACACGAGCCGAGCTGCTGCTTGGTGTATCCATTTAGACAGGGAGCTGTGGTTCGGCCCTGCCCCCTCTCTCTACTTATTGGCTCACTTACTTTGATTGGCAGCAGTGGGATCCAATGGCACCCCGTTACTGTCTCAGCCAATGAGGAGGGAGACTCACGGGCAGCCGAGACTCTCATGCAACATTGAGATGGGCTCAGGTAAGTATTAGGGGGGCTGCTGAACACAGAAGGTATTTTCTTATTGCATAGAATACATTAAGAAAAAAAACCCTTTACACCAAAAAATGGTGTAGTTATGAATAAAGAGTGGCATTAATTTGTATCGTTTATATCTGCCTGGATTTCAATTTTTAAGCTGGGAGGTGAAATCCATGTATTGCAAATGAAGCAACTGTCAGCAAAGAGTTAACTCTCCTTGTGACAAGCAATTAAAATCTCAGGTGCAGCCTTACACTGCTCCTTTCCTAGACTCTTAACCTCCAGCAGAGATGAGTCAGGCATCTGAGGGTGTGCACATCACTTGTCATTACACATAGTCTGACATTTTCATTCCAGAATCATACACACAGATCTGCAACTAAAACAAGTCATGCCTTTCTCTTCACCAATAAAACAGTCCTTTGGTGTCTTCCGCGGCAAGCATTCTTGTTTGTAAGGTCTAGAGCTAGCCGTAGACATCTCAATATGATTGCTCAGTGTGACTGGTCTTTAAGTGTTATGACTGTACCTTACAAATATCAGCGGGTGGGTGTGCTGTCAAATGGATTTTAGCCATTAAATCAAAAGAGTTCCAATCAGCCAAACGGTAACATTTGCATCACATGTTCGAACTGGGTTGTATGCATTAGTTGTGTGTGCACCTTAAACAATCTCTTTTAGATTTACCAATAATTTTAATAAATGTAATGTGTTATTTACTCCTCTTTTTACATCTTTTGACCAACTTGACAGTAGTCTGTCTATTGCTGTTGAGCCTGTTTCCGCCCATTGCATAGTTCCCCTCTCATTACTATCGGTCGCAAGAAATTCTGCAAGGGAGAAATATGTGAGCTACCATTTCTGATCCCTCTATGACAATACCATCTTCCTGGCTGCCTATGGCTTCAATATTTCCTGAATTACTGATCAAAGACAAGCATGCAGCAAGAGAAATCAGAACCCTTAATCACCGCTCTGCAGATTTGTTCTCAGTCATTAACAAAGAAAGTACTGAAGCCATTGGATCAATTGCTGTTTTAAGAATGAGAGGTCAGCAATTCCAGTCTATATAATTTAATAGTTTGAATTTCCATTAAATTTCGATTTGTTTTTCAGGAGGAAAAAAGAACATTTGTAAGAAATCCACATGAGCACAGGACGAATACATTTCATATCTTAAGGATCCTAGCAGGAATTACGGAATCCACATATCAAAATGATCACTAGATATCTCCTCACCTCACTCGTTCAGTCTCCTCTTCTCAAACTCAATCTTTCTAAAATTGAGCTCATAATTTTTCCTCCAGCCCCTGCCCCCCCGACTTCTCCATCAAGATCAACGGTACAACCATCAGTCCCTCCCCTCATGCCAAGGTACTAGGTGTAATCCTGAATCCTTCACCTCCGAAACATCTCCAAAATGTGCCCTTTCTAACCAGTGACACCACTAAGCAACTTATTCACTCCCTTGTTATCTCTCGCTTTGACTGTTGTAACTCCCTCCTCTTTGGCCTACCTCTCCGCAAGATATCCCCTCTTTAGTCTATCATGAATGCCACTGACAGACTCATCCACCTTACCAAGGTATCAGTATCCGCCACTCCTCTCTGCCAATCCTTCCACTGGCTTCCCATTGCCCAATGAATAAAATTCAAAACACTAACAGTAACATACAAAGCCATTTACAATTCAACCCCGAGCTGCATCACCAATCTTATCTTCAAATATCAACAAACTGTCCTGTCCACTCCTCCCAAGACCTCTCTAGCTCCCTTGTCTTCTCCTCCCATGCTTGTCTCCAGGACTTCTCCAGAGCTTCTCCCATCTTCTGGAACTCACTATCCCAATCTGTACGGTTATCTCCTACTCTGTCCACTTTTAGGCAACCCTGAAAACTCATCTCTTCAGGGAGGCCAATCCTGCTTTCTGCTAACAACCAAATCTTCTACTTCCCTCATGAATTCATCCCTTACAGTCACTACCTTTTGTTTCACCAGCCCGTCCCTCTTAGATTGTTCCTCTTGTATTGAATTTTACTGTTGGTGTACTGTCTCCCTTTATATTGTATAGTGCTGCACAAACTGTTGGCGCTATATAAATCCTGTATTATAATAATAATAATAATAATAATAATAGATATAAAGCTGAAGGCAGCTGAATTTATATCTTAAAAGTGAACAAGGGAAGGGGTATACGCTGTGCATCTACTAGTAAGCAGCCAACACCACAACTTCAACATAAATTGTGTAAATAACAAGTGTACATAAAGTGTCGCGCTAAAAATAATAACAAAGTACCATTAAACATGTACTAAATAAAAGTCCATATACCGTATTTGCCGGCGTATAAGACGACTGGGCGTATAAGACGACCCCCCAACATTTCCACTCAAAATATAGAGTTTGTTATATACTCGCCGTATAAGACTACCCCCTCTTCCGCACACCTTCCACACACCAAATAAAACTGAACATTTTGACACTTTTTTGGGACCATTGGCATTTATACAGCGATCAGTGCTATAAAAATGCACTGATTACTGTGTAAATGCCATTGGCAGTGAAGGGGTTAACCGAGGGGGGCGCTCTAAGGGTTAACAGTGTTCCCTGGGCGTGTTCTTACTGTGGGGGGACTGCCCTCGCTCACAGTACGCGATCTCGCAGCCGCCGTCGTATGACGGCGATTTGCGATATCAAACCACTTTGTCGCCGTCAACCTGCGGTTGGCGGTCGGCAAGTGGTTAAAATAACACTTTGTGAGCAAATCAGATCAGACAAGTGTGAGAGCAATTTTAAAACATGGTGGCACTGGCACATAAAAAAAAAAGCATTATATGTATTTAATTAAAGCATTTTGTGTAGATATATATATATAATGCTTAAAATGAAATACATATAATGCTTTTTATTTATGTGCCAGTGCCACCGTGTCCCTTGCCTGCTCATCCTGAAATACCCGTGTGTTCTTAACTAGAACCTTACCTCTCTCTCCACTGGCGCCGCTGAATGAAAGTGGGGAGAGGAGAGAGAGGGCGGAGTGCAGCTGCATATCACTCCGGCGGCGCGGGAGCCGGCACTATAGACTGAGCAGCGGCTAATGCGGCTCTATACCTCCGCAGCGGAGGTATAGAGAGGAGCGCACCCGGCGTATAAGACGACCCCCCCACTTGGAGGCATGTTTTTCAGGGGGAAAAAGTCGTCTTATACGCTGGCAAATACGGTAAATTGTGATGGATAAATGGTATTCCGTGTATACAAACACCACTTCAACCACAGATAGATGTATCCACCGAACAAGTTTAAATACTCTTACCAACGGTAAGTAGACAAATCGCATGAGATATCAATCCAGGCACATCCAAAAGGAGATACGGTTGACCCTCTATGGTTATTTCTCCAGACTCCCCTTGATGTATATAGATAGTAGATCCACTTATTCACCCGGGCATAAGGTCATCAGGACAGAACTTTTCATCCGCCCATCACCTCACAGATGCAGGATCAACCATGTTTTATAGGTGGATCCTGCATCTGAATAGCATAAGACCCTCCCCCAATATTCTCCGTATAATAGAATACAGAGGGTGGGAGCGTATGCTGCCATGGATTGGCACCAGGAAAGGAAAATTACGGTAAGTATGATACAATTTTCAGTTTTCCTGGCGCCTCAGATGGAACACAAGTGGGTGGAGAGCCCACTCGTTGTTGTTCAAGAAAGATCTGGACAGATGGTCTGCTTCTGCATTCAGCCTGCCCGGAAGGTATGTTGCTCTGAGATCCAAAAGATTCCTCTCTGCCCATAACATAATTGGCTCTACTTCGGACAGAAGAGACCTGCTGCGTGTGCCCCCCTGTCTCTGAAGATAGGAGACCGCTGCCTTGTTGTCCAGGTGTAGGAGGACTCTGTGACCCCTGAGGTGTGGGGCCAAGGAAGTTAGAGCCGCGAATGCGCCTCTTAATTCCAGAATGTTTGAAACTAGGCCTGTTGATCTGAACGACCACCTTCCCTGGACTCTGTGACTGTTGCAGTGGGCGCCCCAACCTTGACCACTAGCATCGCACGTAACTATGGTCCAGGAGGATGGGCTTAAGGACCTGGGTCTTGAAAGGTTCTGCGGCACTAGCCACCAATGAAGGCTCCTGCGCATTATAGGAGTTATGATGATCACTTCCAAAAGGCGTCTCCTCCTCCACTGAGACAGGAACCCTGTCTGGAAATATCGCAGGTGCCAATGAGACCAAGGGACCATTGGTATACATGCTGACATGGTGCCTATCAGGCTGAGGCATTGAGTAACTGTCAGATGCGATTTCTTCATGACTTCCGAAACCTTGAGAATGATTGAGCTGACCTTCTCCAGGGGAAGAGCCACTGTGCTCTGAAGAGTGTTGAATAGAGCCCCCAGATAGACTATCTGCTGTGTCGGCTCCAGCTGGCTCTTCCTGAAATCTATGAGCCAGCCTAACTCTGAAAGAGATTGTAGCAGGACATCCCTGTGGGAGATCAGCTGGCTCCTGCTGTCTGCTAACAGAAGGATATCGTCCAGGAAGTGATATACCTGTAGGCCCTTTTCTCTTAGAGGGACCAGGGCTGAGATCAACACCTTTGTGAAAACTCTGGGAGCAGTGCTCAAACCGAATGGGAGGCACTGGAACTGAAGGTGGACCTGACCCACAGCAAATCTCAGAAATCTCTGAAAGGAAGGCAGAATTGGGATATGAAGATAGGCGTCCTCTAGATCCACTGAGAGAAGCCAGTCCCCAGGCCGAACTGCCTGAATTATTGTCAGAAGGGACTCCATTTTGAAGCTCTCCAGGGAGATATGCTGATTCAAAATCTTTAAGTCTATGACTGGCCTCCATCCCCCTGTCCTTTTTGGGACTAGAAAAAGGGTGGAGTAGAATCCCGTAAATCGCTCTGAATATGGAACCGGAATCGCTGCCCCCTGAAGCTGGAGCAAGGAGAGGAACTGGAGAAGAGCTTGAGCCTTCTGAGGAGAGGAAGGGATTTCTGTAATCTTGAAATGGTTGGTTGGTGGTTGGTGTAAGAAAGTCCAGAAATGACCAAAGCGGATAGTTGATAGGACCCATGGGTCCTGGCACCTGCTTGCCCAAACTGGCGCAAAAAAATTGAGCCTGGCCCCCACTGGAGGTGTTTGGGCTGGCCTTATGTCAAAAGGACTTTGCCGGATCTTGTGGGATAGACAAGACTTTATTTTTCCTGGCCCTCAGGAAGGAGGATTGAGTGCCCCTCCAGCTCTTCCTGCCATCTCTGGACTGCTTAGATTGACGGTAGTTAGAGGACTTAGACTGCCTAAATCTAGAGGAATAGGCTGATGAACGTCTAGCTCTCCTATCCTGGGAGAGCAAGCCAGATTTACCCCATGTGACCCTGGAAATGGCCTTATCCATTTTTTTCGCCAAAGAGGGCCTTACCATCAAATGGGGTCTTACACCAGTTCTGTTTTGAAACTAGATCGGCTGCCCAAGGTTTTAGCCACAAAGCTCTCTTTGCCATAACAGAGTGCAGCATGGAACGGGAAGAACAGCGAATAGAATCTATTGCTGCCTCTCCGACAAAGTCTGCTGACAGTTTTAACTCTTCCAGAGCCTTAATGATGTCCTCTTTAGGCACGTCCTGTCGCAATGCTGACTCAATGTTCTCCGTCCAGGCCCGGGTGGCATTGGAGACTGACATGAGAGCTATGGCGGGCTTGCAAGCAGCGCCTGCGGCTAGGTAGCTCCTCTTCAGGTCAAGGTCTATACGCCTGTCCAAGGGATCCTTAAAGGAAGCTGAATCCTCCATTAGGAGTGTTATATTCTTTGCAAGACGAACAACTGCTGCATCTACGACAGGCATAGAATCCACAGCTTGAGTGTCTGATTCGGCTATAGGATAAAGCTTGCCAAAGCGGGCCAGCGAAAACTTCTTCTCAGTCTTTTTCCATTCCTCGTCAATAAGCTCCCTGACTTCATTCATCAAAGGGAATACTGCTCGCTTCCTCTTCAGGTGAGGAAAATACTTTTTACCCTTCTGTGGCTGCTCCGCTGGTTCTTCCCACTCAATGGCCGTCTTGACGGCCTGAATGAAGGGCTGGACGAGAGAAAAGTTAAACCGGACGGTTCCGAATCTTCGGCCGAATCATCAGTGAGATCCTCTTGAGGAGGGTCTCTAGGGGCTTGACCCAAAGGAGGAACGGGGGTGCTGGCGGAGGTTGGACCTGGGGCATCAAGGTCTACTTCTGGACGATGATCCTCATAGACTGCCCGCTGATCTGACCTCATAGCTGCCAATTCTGAAAAGGAGTCCTTCATCTTCTTCTTGAGCAGCTCCACAACCTGTTTGCTTTCCCTTTCTCTGTCTGCCGCGTAGTCTCTAAAGCAGGACCTGCACACCAGCTTGTCCGGAAGAGGGGTAGCCCTGCAAGCCCAGCACTTCTTACTGGAAGGACGCTCAGTGGGCGATCGAGAGCGGTAGCGTCTTCTCGAACTGGACCTCCTCGGGGATCTGCGATGTGAAGAATGGGTCCTGTGCCCGGAGCTACTACCCAGATGATCTTCATTGTGTCTGGAAGACCTCCTCGAGCTTCTTGAGCGGACAGGACTGAAACGGAGGGATAAAAAAAAAAAGATAATTCCATATCTCTTTTTTTTTTAAATGGTGCACTCTTTTTTTTTTTTTCTTTTCTACTTGCGTCTGAGATCACATACCTTAGGGAAATGCACGGATCTTGACCGTGAGGTGAGTGACTCATGGCGGGTACAGCGGCAGGATCAGCTGAGAAGAAATAGATACAAAGACCAAGATACTCAGGAAGAAACTTTAGATTCACTAATTTTTTTTTTTAAATCCAGCACTTACCAAAATGGGCAGAAGAAATCTGAAACAGCAGCCAGGTGTCAGCAGAGTGTCAGAAGACCAATGCTGAGGGCTGCAGCAGAGTGGGCCTTTAAATCCCTAAGGGGGGAGGGGCAAGGCTCTAGCCTTATCCAAAAAGCTGGCAAGGAGAGTGGAAAAAAAGTATTTTTCCCTCATCCAAAATGGCTGACGGGTCTTCATGACGCTACTGCGCATGTGCTGGCGTTCGGTGACGCGATCGCGCATGCGCACCACCCCCTGGCCGCTCCGATCCGCACGGTGTAGCCGCCAGGGCCCGCCATTTGATTTAGCTGGTGGGACAGACAGTTGTCACTTTGCTAGAAACCTAAAGAGCCAGTGCATCTAGAATGGTGCAATGGCATCACAGTGCTCAATCTGCCCCTAAAGCAATGTAGCAAAGGTGACTAAAAAACATGAAAATAAAATAATGATGGAGCATCATAATTTATACAAATTGGAAATGATGCACTAGTGTGTGGGTAGCCCAAAACTAGACACATGAAAACTAACACTATTAGAGGTTATGCTGCTATGTGCTGCAGAGAGGGTGGCTCCAACTGTCTGTGGGGTAGGGGAAAAGACTTCTTATGGCATTCTCCATATGGCTAGACTTATCTTTCAGTGACGTCTGGGTGCATCTACACGAGCACATGAGCATACAGGTGAGCATTAGCATCCTGTACATGCTCATATGTGTGTGAGCGTGCATGTGCCTGTGACCTGATCCCATGTACTTCTGTATCCAGACCAGGCTTGTTGATTCTGCTTGTTCCTGAACCCCTGTTGCTGACTCTGGCTTGTGACCCCAACCTAGTCTTCTGCCTGCTGTTCTGGTACCTTCTCTGACTGCTTGATACTGACCTTGGCCTGGCTTTGGCTGTGCTTCTGGTTCCTGATTCTGCAATCCTGCCACTCGATTGTTGCCGACTCCTGCCTTTCTGATCACACACCCAAGATCTTGCATCTGCTAACCACCAGCTTGACTGCTGCCCTGTCTTCAGCTTCACATCTGCTATCAGATCTTCTGGCCCGGATCTTCTACAAAGCACCCGTGCCACTCTATGCCCCGTCATGCCCTGTCATCGTCCCCAGGGGAAACAGAACAAGAGGTGTAAAGGAAGCCCTCTAGTCAACTTGGTCTCAACCAGGTACGTGACGCACCTCTTCCATTTGTAAATGTACTACTATTGCTTAATAAAGATTTCATTAATCTATTTTACCACACTATGTTTTTTGCGCTTTGTCTTTTCCCCTACCCTCTTGTTTGTCACTTTCCTAGAATTTTACTTTAAGTAACATTTATACTTTCACAGGATATCACTGGAGCCAAAACACGACCAAAAAAATAAAAATAAAAATTGATACAAACAATGAGAAATCCCAGGATTGGTGTAAGTAAATGACAGGATCTACTGTAATGATTTAGGGCAGTTATGTAATTAACTTTATAGATCTTTATTATATGTCCTATTTCAGAATTTGCTGTGCATGATTGCATAATACCGTGCTTGTGGAATATTCACTGCTTTCAGTATGCAGAAATCTTCCTATCAGAACTGCAGCCTGAGGCAAATTTTTCAAAGATTCTCCCCCCACACCCTAAGTTTCCGGTACTAATCTATAGCTATAAAGGCATAACTACAATGCACGCTGTTTTGTGTGTAGGATAAAAGAGCTTACTCCCTGGTATGCAGAGCACACTCCACGGTATACGTTGATAAAAAAGTGGAAATTTTTATTTTAAACTATTATGCCTGCAGGTGTTCTAATAGGGAAGGTAAGTTTGTTAGCAGAGAGTGCTAACAGTGGCATGTTAAAAG
The DNA here is from genome assembly GCA_018402905.1 of Glandirana rugosa. NCBI lineage: Eukaryota > Metazoa > Chordata > Amphibia > Anura > Ranidae > Glandirana > Glandirana rugosa. The sequence continues at coordinate 1,736,475 of BLSH010101080.1, read as the reverse complement.
TGGCCCTATCAGTCATTTTACAAGTCCGTATGAGTAAACTTTTGCCATTTTACAATATACAAAGCCAATATTTTTTTCTGAAAAAAAGCTTTTTTAAACCCAACTCTGGGCTAAAATCAAATTTTAATAGTGCATGAGTTATCTTTGTCATTGGCAATTTATGCACATGTATCTTCCTAACCAATTTGGAGATTTAATCCCTCTGACTCACAGTTTCCTTCCTTGGAAAACCTTATTTTCTTTCCAAACCCTAGGCACTTTTCCCTTCTCGTTATCATTTTGGGGTTCGGTCCCCTCACGGCACCTGTCTACCTCTCATGCTTCTGAAGCCAACATACACCAATCATCCATAACATTAAGATCACTTACCTCTAAAGTGAATAACATTGATTATCTTGTTACAATGGCATCTGAAAGTCGGTGGGATATATTAGGTGGCAAAAAACATGTTATCCATGAAGTTGACATGTTGAAAGCAGAAAAAATGGACATCGCAATTTGTTGTGTATAGGGCTGGGTAGTTGCAAACTGGTCAGGGTGCTCATGGTGACCCGTGTCCACAGCTGAAAGCACGTACAATGGTCATGTGAGTATTAGAACTGGACCATGGAACAATGGAAGAAGGTGGCCTGGTCTGATGAATCATGTTTTCTTTTACATCATGTGGATGGTTGGGTGAGTGTGTTGCTTGCTTTCAAACGTTGATGGGTCGGGATATGTGTTGTTTAACGCTACAGGTAAAAAAGACGAAAGTTGTACAGTTGAAGTACCTATTGTACAAAAAACGGTGGATTATATAGGGTGGCTGAAAGTCTACGGTAACATTGTTCTATTAGTTACAATAAGTGAAATCTCCATTCACTAGAATTACAATACCTACTAACCACATACAACCGAAGTCTTCGTACTCTCCATCTGTCCACGGCACTCCCCTGGCTTGGGGTTTTACTATTGCTCTTCCCTTTTCACGGATCCCAAACCTTTCTTTTATTCCAAAAGGTTCCTTCCTTTGACACTCAGTCTCCCTAATTTAGAGGTTTAACCAATCCTTCTATGTACACGTATTTAACG
>BLSH010101080.1:1709696-1725318 GCA_018402905.1 Glandirana rugosa | reverse complement strand
TGCTAAAAATATGCACCGTCACTGTACTAATGACACTGGCTGGGAAGGGGTTAACATCAGGGGCGATGAAAGGGTTAACTGTGCCTAGCCAGTGTTTTTGTACAGTGTAGGAGGTGCTTTTACTAGGGGAAGATTTAGATCCTAGTCCCTGCTTTGCAGGAACACATTGTTTACATAGGCAGACTGCCGTTCTGCCTCTGCACCAAATGATTGGTGGGTGCAGGTGGACATTGAGTCCACGGTACCAGCAGATCAGCTCCCGCTGTGTATAATCCCAGCGGGAAAGGGCCAGTGGCAGTGCACGTGTGCCCCTTACCCAGGGGTGTCGGATCATGTACAAGGTACGTGATCCAGCACAGCAGTGTCACCTTGCACCGTATATGTAAGTTGTACGGTCGGCAAGCGGTTAAAATATGCCTCTAAATATATTAATGTTCATGGACACATGGGATGACATTGAGCTGCTTCTACAAGGAGGAGGAAAAAAAACGCAAAACTCCTGTAGAAGCAATGTTTGTAAGCCCAGTGTGCATGGACCCTTAATTATGTTTGAGCCTAGGTTCACATTGGATATTATGAGTAAATGGTCCTCACGGTGTGACCCCCGTGGACCAACATATAAATAAAGCTAGTGCCTTTAAAGTCCTCAATCTTCCAATTGGAACACTCCCATTATCTCCTAGGTTCACATTGGTGCAGGAATGAAATGGTGAGATTTAAGCTGAACTCGCCCCATTTCATTTCCGCATGTCAGACCCGATTTTGGGGGTGGTTTCAGAGACATCTGTGTGGGTTTCTGCACAGATGCCTATGGAAATCGCACCCCGAAGTTGCCAAAAAGTAGTTCAAGAACTACTTTTGGGAATTGGTGCTGCGCCGCAAATGCAGCATTGCACTGATTCGAATGGTGCCATTGCCAGCAATTGCCGCCAATTTGGCATGCGATTTGTCGTGTCAAATCACATGGAAAATTACTCCAATGTGAACCTAGGCTAAGGGCCGGTTCACTCCTGAATCGCACAGGTTTCCTGCACTGCGTTCTAGAGTGAACAGACCCTAAATTAATACTTAACTGGATTAAAAATAACTGTATTTGGAAATGTCTCTTTTGCAGAGATTTTCTGTGGTGGTGGACCTTCAACCAATCAGGGCATATGCTCTTTCCTTTACATAAAATGATAAAAACTTTTACTGAGCATGATGTGACATTTCTCTTTCCTGAATCAGGAATAAAACACAATGTGTAGTTTGTGTGGGAAGGGTACTTTGATTGATACTTTAAAGTGATTTTCCCTCTAATCCTTTCATTATTGATGCTAGATCTGTCCAAAATAGTCTGGTCAGTTGGTATTGGTCAAGACCTTTAGCTCAAAAAATTATAGTATTTTCCTATTAGGCCAGTAATGTCATTCAGGGATATCCCTTTGGTACATCACTGTCCTAATAAGGACAAAATGTCACCCAAGGGGAGGGTGGCCTATGTTGTCTTTGAGCACAGACTTCTGCTATTAAGAATGCCATTTATGGCATTTAAAATATATATATATATATTTTTATATTTATTGTTATTTTTATTCTATTTCTATTTTTATTATCATTTTCATTTTTTATTGTTTATTATTTTTTATTTTACATTTGTATTCTTCTACTCTATTCCCCATTTTTTTCTTCTCCATTTTCTTCTATTTTCTTCATTATTCCTTACGTTTCATATAAAAGTTTTTACCAATAGGATTTTTTTTTAACAGACGCTTATTATGATTATTTCTATAGTAAGTAGATGTTGCCAGCCCAGCACAAAAAGGGGTTGATTTACTAAAGCTTCAAAGTGCAAATGTTTATTGTCAAAGCTTGATTGAACAAGCTGAGGTTAGAAGCTGATTGGCTAGCATGCACAGCTGCACCGGTTTTTCAGCCAATGCAGAGCTTGCCCTTCCCATGACACGGCTGCGCCCACATATAAGCTCCACTTTACATGGAGATTATACGGGCTGAAGAAGGAGCGTATGCTCCGAGAACAAGTGGACCCACTCCTAGAGTGTGCTGCCTTGGGCTTCTTCATGCCCAGCCACAGGGCTGTTTTAATGCCTATAACAAGTCTACACTTGTGAATAGTTATATCTACTGTTTTAATACATCATTTTATACAGCTACACTTAGAAGGCAGCTGTGCTTCTCCTTGTCTTTCCCTAGAGCTGATTCTGCTTCACATGGAGCTGCCTCGGTGAGCTGTATTTGGATATCCCAAGGATTCTGACTGTTATGGATTCTGTACAAGAGCCATTCCCCCCCATCCCATCCCTCTGTAACCCCCAGCAGCTCCTGCTCAGTGTCTAGTTTTGCGCCAATACACCAACTCCCTTTGTTTAAAAAAATAAAAAACATGTTATACTTACCTTCTCTGTGCAGCGGTTTTGCACAGAGCAGTTCTGTTCCTCCTCTCTTCAGATACCTGGCTTTTGCTCCTGCCTCCTCCCCCTCGATCAGTGCCCCCACAGAAAGCTGGGGCACCACTGAATGCTTGTTCACAAGCTGCTGCTCTATGTGTCCACAAGACACAGAGCCACAGCTCGGCCCCACTCTCTCCTCATTGGCTCACTGGCTGTGATTGACAGCAGTGGGAGCCAATGAGCTCCCTCTGCTGTCTCAGTCAATCAGGAGGGAGAGTCCTGAGACAGCCGCGGCTATCGTGAATATTGAAAAATATGGATATAACTGGGCTAGGTGCTGTTTGTTGGGGAAAGCATATAGTGTGGTAGTCTCTGGTAGTGTAAGCTGGTGCCCCCTAGTGGTTTAAAATAAATATGTAATTTAATGTTTGAAGCCGTGTACCTCTAAATGTTGTGTATGAAATTAATAAAATTATTGATAAAACACTTGTCATGTGTATCTCTCATAAATTGCATAAAGTGCACAATATAACATATGGTGTGATTTCCTTATTTCATAAATCATATAATATCAACAAAGTGCTAGTGCAATATAGTGAACAGTTATAAATCTCTGACATCCAAGAATTGCAAAACCACCAATAAGAAAGTGCACGGTGCTTGAAGTGCTTGTGAAGTCCCTTTGCATCAAAGTCCTTTCCACAACCTCTAAATATGCATAGTTCCTTGCCCTTTGAAGCAGATAATAAATGGCAGATCCTTAAAGCTTTTTCTCAGTTGCTGGACGTGTGTGGGTCAAACGTGCTTCCCTATGGATACCCCACTTACCAAACGGCGTCACCCCTGCAGGGGTCAAATGCCTTTCTGGTAGCTCTTGGGGTCTCCTGGGGTGCCTGGACTGCGGCCGATTCTGATGTCCTCATCGATCAAGTTGGTGCCCAGATGCAGGGGGGAAAAAACAAGGAATGCCCAAAGTGTAATCCTTTTAAAACTGGTGTCTTTATTCTTCCAATAAAACAAATTAACTTAAAACAGGGATCAATGTAAAATCCAGTTGTATGTCAGTTCCTATATTGAGAGCGGCCGATGTTTGAGTAAGTCCTGCGCGCTTCCTGTGCGTTCCACCAGCCGCTTCTCCGATACCAGAAATGACATATGCGCGTGAGTCTGGCTCCGACTGATGCGTTTCGTCATTGACGTCTTCTGAGACATTGCCAGACTCTATGGACTCACGTGTTTTATACTGTACACTATGGGAGTCCGAGCATCAGCATAATGACCACGGCGGTTTAAGTTATAATTTTACATGCTGTAAATCGGTGATACCATCCTCATTAGTATATATACTATTATTAAACCCATTTATACTAAACTAATTACTTCTTGGTGTGTCGTCAAATTACGGGACTCAGATCAGCCCCTGGTGGTAGGAAGTGGAATCACGAGGGAATATTATTTACCAGAGGTTGATAATGATAATGCTCTTTTTGTCTCTCAGCGCAAAGCCAGCTAGTATCTTGTAAAGCTCCAATCAAACATATATTAACAGTTAATCCAGTGGGGTTTTTTTTTTAAAATGCTGTAGTGTTAAATGTTGCTGTACAAGTTGATATTACATGGGTATATATAAAACTGAATATATATAAAAAGTTTACCTATATACATAAAATCTATAAAATGTATCAAACGGAATTATCTAAAGGGAAGAACCCTGACTTTGACCAAAAGGTATTTCATAATATGATGTGGTCTAGGTCCCTTAGTTTAGGCCACCATTATTACTTGCCAAGCATTTCTATCTCTCCAGAAGTTATATGGTAATGGGAAGCAGTATAGTGCTGTTGTTCTGTTTCATGAGTGGGTAAGGGTGGGTATTAGGTTGGTTACCTGGTTTTGTTGTGAGGGAGTGTGAGTGGCTTATGTTACATGACATATTACCCATTCACAGTGGACGTATTAAAAACTGGAAATAAAAACATTGAGGTCTATGTCTATATTCAGGCCTCCCGGAAGCTGTGAACATTGCTGGATTGGAGGGAGCTCAGGTAAGGATTGGGGAGGTTTGGGGGGGAAATGCATGAAGGTAAAAAAAACCCTCAGCCTTTAGAACCAAATTAAACAAGAAACAGGAGTGCTTATTCCCATGCACCAAAAGCCACGGGGAGGACCAAAGACCTAACATTTATTAGGCTTTTAGTAAATGGTAGGATTGTTGTATGTGTTTGTTTTTGAATACTATTAGGATGGGGAACATGAACTCATGTATCCTTCCAACAAAGGATTGTATTCTTTTTTTTGTTTTGGGGACACACATGGTTTCAGTAGGATGGGGCTGATTACTCAAAGATTTCCTTTGGATAGTGGTGCAGTTCTTTGAAAGGTTTCAGTAAACTAACCTTCTTTGGCTTTTTTTTTATTTCCTATTGGAGTAACCCGAGGGGGGCCATGAGATTAGAGGGGATTGCTATATGGACCACCATAACAGCTCTTTAACCCCATCTTTTGTTTGTATACACCTCTTCTGCTGTATCTGTAATACAGCTGTGGGATTAACCAACGAGTGATGTACATGTTAAAAGTACTGCTACAATAATTGGTTAGCCCCTTTTGTTGCTATTTAACTGTAGTGTAGAGGTCATATCATTTAAAGCCTAGATGTACTTTTATTTTGGTGCCCTAATTTTGTTATTTGAAGGATCTTCTTTTATCTCAGCATAGAATTATCACATCCTTTTTGTCTTTTGATGTGGTTTTGGCTGAACCTCTGTCTCCATGGTACCACAATTTTGTGACAGGAGATATAGTGATATATATCCTAGCCCCTAGTCCATTGTTAGAAGGTTATACACGTTCATGTTCCCCATTCTAATAGTATTCAAAAACCAACACATACAACAATCCTACCATTTACTAAAATCTTAATAAATGCTAGGTCTTTGGTCCTCCCGGTGGCTTTTGGTGTGTGGTAATATGCACCCTCGTTTCTTGTTTAAGTGCGTGTACTTGTCATGCTAAGGGAGCTTTGAATTTGAAATACACAGTAGACAGTAGTTTAAGTAATATGTTCCATTATATAAAAATGTTTAAAAAAATAGCAAATGAATCATGATATTAATATTAATAATATTTAGTTAAAATAAAAAATATAATTACAACAATATTCATCAATATTAATCATAAACCTTTATTTGTTGTCCAAGATATAATCTGTTGTTCAAAGATTTTATTGAATATTTCAAGAACAAGTGCATACAAAATGTCTCACAGTTAGTAACATAATAACGACAGAGCAGGCACGGGATCAGGATTAAATCTGTCCCGAAGTCCAGTCTTTGGCTGCTGGTTTGAGAAAAAGTACATAAGAATGAAGCAAAACAGGTAACTTCTGGAAGTTTTTACCCGCTGGTGGGGTTCACCTGAGTAAGGGGCCCCTATGGCGCCCCTATGGGAACAAACTGCGCCTGGACAGGTAAGCGATCCCGTATGTCATCAATTCGAGCTATAAGCGCCACCAGGTGGTGTTCCTTAATAAAGTTTATTAGGGACCATTTGGGATAGGCCCTTCAGTCAACATGGGGATCACCTAAGGTTGGATATAGACAGGGAGATTGTTAAGCTTAAGCAGCGGGTGGAAGAGAGACGGTAGTGGGCTTGCTCATGCATGGCGGGGACGTTATGGTGAGACAAGCTACCATTGTAGAAGAATACAAAGAGAAGGGGGGCAAAGGAAGAAGAAAGTGATAGAGAAAAGGGAGGAGAGTTGAGATGAAGGGTAGAGGGTATCCCGGGGTAGTCCGAGATATAATCTGAATGCTGTTAAACTGTATACTGCTATGTATTTATCACTGAAATTTCAGTTTCTATCTCCTAAAAAAAATATTTATTATCTTGCATATCTTACAATTCTTTCATGTTTACGAAAATGACTTTGTTGCTATCTTCTTCTTCTTCTTCTTACTGTACTAATGAAAGGAAATTGGTTTGTTCTAGTAACTAAAGATTAAAAATTTCCAGCAGAAATTTTCATTTGAACACTCGACATTGGCTCTCAAATAGCAGTATACTAACAAACAAAAAATTGAACGATTATTCTGAATATGGATATTTTTATCTGATTTTCTAATAATGTACAGTATACTAGGCTTTAGGGAGGATCTGCTGCCACTTGTTTTAGGAAAGTAAACTGAAAAAAAAATGTGAACTTCAGAAAATATTTGATTCACTTAACAGATTAAGTAAATGGGTTGATTTATTAAAGGCAAATAGTCTGTTCACTTTGCAGGGGAATTTCCCCTTTACCTTAGTGAGTGAGGTGAATCTCTGCTGACTCCAATATAGTGCGCTAATTAATATACAAAAAAAAGCAGCAACCAAATGAATATAGTGCTACATATAAACCTGTGTATAATTATGATCCAAAATCACCATATAACAGTCCTTAAAACAAATTTCCGTGAATAAAGTTGTGATATAATCCACCAATTGTGATCAAGTCCACATACACAGTTCAATTCGGTGAGAACAAATTATGTGGTAACACCAATCTCCTTTAGGGAACACACTCACCCTGATTGGCTATACTTTGCAAAGTAAATTGTCACCCCATTCACAAAGCTTAGGGAAAATTGTTTTGCTATGTGAAATTTCCCTTGAAAAGTGAACAACCAATTTATTTTAGTAAATCAACCCTATAGACTCGATTTCCTCAGATAACTGGTGAAGCAGATTTTCTATTGATCCGTTATCTCTACATACAGAAAAATATTAAATCTCAATTTTATTTTCATATCACCGGTCCATTACCCTTCCCTGGAGTCCTCTTGCATTATAAAAGATTGTTTTGATCAGGTCATGTGACACACTGGGTCCTCTTCCACCTCTTCTGTCCTGAATACTGCAGAGTGATATGGCAACATTCTCAAAAGCATTTTCCTGTGACCCTAGGGTGGGGCTTAATGATGCTTCCCCATTAATTGGGTTGAACTATCAACCTGAAAAAAGACCAGTGTTTGGTCTTAAAGAAGTAAGTCTACAGGGGCAGCATTTCAGATAGGCACACAAACAATCCTACAAACTGAAATTGGTTTTTAACATTGGAGATGGGTTCAGACGCAATAATGATGAAGCATTTAACATCTATTCTGCAAAATGAGAAACTATTTTTTTATTACAATGAGGTTCAAGGAGATATTAGATTCATATTCTGGTATTTTTTTTTATTTTTAGAATGTCTTTATTTAGGAGAAACAGCAGTACAAAGATAGTATAACATGCAGGCCATCAGAAAGTTTTAATCTTCGATGCAGTCGGTTGGAACCAGTGAAACCGGTCAGGTGTCTCTCCTATGACCATGCCTGACCCTTCTCCGTGGACCTAATTCCTCATTGGACAAGGACTGGGATAGTTAAGCATTTTGTTTTCGATATTCCCCCCAGAAGCCTTATCCACACTTATGATCCATTTATGGTTTATGACTTAACTCACAGTCATCATGGATTATTGCTATTTCTAGATGCCCTCCATGGACCTTGTTTTGTGGTATTTAGTGGGTCTATTTTGATCCAAATTTTTATTCCAAATATTCACATCATCTGACTGGACTTTGCACTGGTGTAAGGGAGGTTTGAAATTAAACCGCCACTATGAAGCTGATATGTCCATGCTAACTTTGAATTTGAGCTTGTCAGTAGTTGGTGGTATAGATATTCATCCTCTTCTAGACCCCGATGTCCTGAGATGTCATCATAAGTGGCGACAGAAGTTACTTGTTCATTAACAAATTACTCTTTTTGGAGTTTTAAGTGTGTAACAATTTATCTACAATACTAACAGATTTAGGACTTATCGCCTACATGCTTTGAGTGGCATCGCTTTATGGAATTTTTCATGGAAGCAGTGTTGAGTATTTAGGGATTGACATGCACTATGAGGAATATTTAAGTGATTCAAAGGTATATTCACCAGTCCCCTGTTCTGGTACCCATTTATGTATTAGGACACAATAATCATTCACATTGAATAATTTTCACACAGAAGCATGGGTATCTTTATCTAAAATTGATGAAGAAAGAGAACTCTATCATGAATTAGAAGCCTTTGAGAAAGCCTTACGCAACGTGTGAGGCTAGTGGTGAGGTCATCACCGGGAGCGGAATCTGGATGCCATACATTGGAATATGGATGCGACATGCCATGTTTTATCTGCTGATATGTGAGATTTTTTTTACCATTTTCAATAAAAAAATCTCGAGAATGATCTCCATTGTCAGTGGCTTTCTGCTTCCCACATATCATTTTGCCATTTGGAGATGGTCTGTGAAGAAAGAGGAAGACTGGAGAGGAGCTACGTTTGTGCACATGTGAATAAAGTGAACTTGGCCTCCTTTTTATCAGAGGGGGTCCAACAATTAGGTTAAGTGAGCAGATACTCATAAGGTGGGATGAAGGGCACTCTGGTGTGCATGGTGAGGAAACTGGAGCTTCCTTGCACTTTCCGAAGATCGACTAATTTGCAATGGGAAATTGCTGGAGAATCGAATGGTGCATGGGACTCACTTTATTTACTGACTTTTTAATTTATTTTTCATTCATTTATTTATATAGAGTCTTTTAACACTGTTGCACTATATTGACTTTGGATTTAATATCACTGTGACATATGGATTGATTATGCTATTATTAATTTAATGATTTACATGATTCATTGCACATTCTTTGCACATTTTTATGGTTCATTGTAGATTTATTGAGGTTTGATTTACTCGCTGATTTATAATATCTTAACAGATTTATATATATATATATATATATATATATATATTATTAAGATAGTGTTTATAATTTATTGATTTTGGGTCTTTGCACTGATAGCGCTTCACTGTTTGTATTATTTTTTTCTGTTGTAGTGTGATGAGAGCACATTTTGTAGTGATAGTTGCTTTCTGATTATTTATATTTTTTAAAAATGTTGAATAGCGTGTGGGGTTTTTGTTATATATCAGGGATCAGTACTTGTATTTTTTTATTTTATCTTTGTTGTTGTATATATGTTATGTTTTGGCAAAAATAGATTGAATGCTTTCTAATAAAATGTTTGAATTTCATATACTGCAGAAGTGAGTATTGTTGGGCTGCTCTAAGAGAAAATACATCCCTTTGAAATCTTTTTTTATATTTTACACTAGGGTGGAGTGTCAGCTAGGTTTTATGCAATGGTATCAGACATTTAGGAAATTCCAATGGTAACAAGCATTTATGCAATACAATAGCAGTAGGACCACGGACGCCTCTGAGGCTGGTAATGCCTAAGACAAGCATCTCAATAACATGAATCGCATGGTCTGATCAAGATAACTTTGATCATTGTCAATAAGCAAGGGACTACCATTTCTCAGTTGCTCTTTAAAATATTATTGCAGTTGACCTCATTGAACCAGCATGAAAAAACGGTGAGTAGGAAGGGAGGATAAAATAAGGGGGGTTGGGGAAAAGTGAAGAGAGAGGTTGAAAAGAATATTTAGAGTCCATCATACACTTGGGAAGCTAAGGATGTTTGTTCTTTGTAGAAGAAATATGGTGTCCACTAGGAAGGTCTGGCAATATGTCTCCTCCTGTTCTTTCATAGCTATAGTGAGATTTTCCATTTTATGAGTTTCTTCAATTCTGGTATGCCAGTGCGATTTGGTAGGATGATTGTTTCCACATTGCTGGAATGTGGACTTTGACTGCATTAAGGAGATGTTTTAATAGGGAATTGTTGTATTTCTTGATAGATAAGGGGGTCTCATAAGTAATAAGTGAGTCGCAGGGTTTTGTCCAAGAGACACACCTGTAAGAGTTATGATTGTTTGTGCAACCATTTCCCAGAAGTTTCTAAGTTAAGGGCAATCTTAAAAAAATATGTAACAAAGTGCCCTCTGACTTCATGCGGTGAAGGATCACTGGGGTCTTATACAATCTAGTTAGAAGCTAATCGCCTCCTTTCTGTTATTTATATGTCATGGAAGTTTTAAGTGCAAAAAGAGTTATCTTCTCTTTTTGAGGTTGTGAAAAGGTCATTTTCAATTCTGTCTCCCAACGCTGTATGAAAAGGAGTTCCTGTGGGAGCCCCATCTCTATCAACGAGTCATATAATAATGATAAAGTGTGCCTTACTGGTGTTCTGTCTAAATAAGTTTGTTCAAATGAGGACTGCTTCCTTGGCAGAGTGTGAAGGTAAGCTCCCAAATAGGACCAGTGTAGAAAATCTTGAGTAGTCACAAATTTGTTCTCCAGTTCCAGATTCATCATCAGACGATTACTGGAGGAGAAATGCAATAACTGGAAAGTCCCCGGCTGGATAAGGACAGCAAATTGTGGATCTTTCTAGCTATGTGGAATGTCCTCCACTCCTAGCATGGGAATCATAGGACTAGGAGAAAGCATGAGAGATGTGGATTGACATACCGCATATACTGCTATTATACTGGTATTAAAAACAAAGGGGTTCAAGTAGATGTTAGATGAATTGACAGCAAAGCAGAAAATCACTATAATCCTTGTTTAATCCTTTTAAAAATCCTTAAGAAAGTAACCATGTCATTGCATAATTATGTAAGTTGCCCAGTACAGTACACTAATTCCTTAGTGGACATAATTCATAAAGACTAAAAGTGGTGCAACGTGTGCCAAATTCATGTACCTGCCTAGAACTTGTATTTGAATTTGGTGCATCTTGCACCACCTTTAGAACTCACGTGAGACACTTTCCCAAAATCTGCCTCTGTATGCCAAAAGAAAGTTGGTCTTAATTAGCTCCATTTTCATAAGATACAAACTGTTGTTATTTTATTTTGAATTTGGCACAGGTGTTGTACCACAATGTAGAAGTTGAGCAAATTAGAACTACCTGAGTTTGGAGCCTGAGTCAGGTGTCAGAACCAAAACTGTCAGAGCTGGTTCACACATAGGCGACTTGTAAGACGACTTGAGTCGCTTTACAAGTTGCCTCCATACATTGCAATGGAACCGTTCTAAATAGGAGCGACTCAAGTCGCTCCAACTTAGAAAAAGGTTCCTGTACTACTTTTGAGGCAACTTCAGGCGACTTGCATTGACTTCTAATACAGAAGTCACCTGTGAGCCGTGCTGAAGTTGCCTTGAGCGAAGCGACTCAGAGTCGCCCTGCAAGTCGGATCGCCTAGGTATGATTGCGGCCTCACAGATTTTTTTAAATTAGGCACAACATATTAACAAGACCAATTAATGCCAGAAAGTGAATAAAATATTAAATCCCCCCCCCCCCCCAATGTGTTGTACACAAATCGCCGTACTGTTGCCAGTCATTTAAATTTAAAATTGCTTTTGGTTTCCTTACTCTCTGACTGGTGGTGGTAAAGCGAGGAGACAGAGAGTATGCACATGCTCTAGGAACTAGTAAGGGGTCCAAAGCACCTCAAAACCCATTGACTTCCAGGGTGGGACAAATTAGTTCATGTTGCAATATTTAAGTCCATCTTCATGCACCTTTTGTCCTACCCATCCCTCCCAGCCACTCATTCACAACTTTTTTTGAAAAAAAAAACAGCCCTTCCGAAGCCTGTCCTTGACCGAGTCCACAAGTATAGTATCAAGTAACCCTTAATTTAGCCTCTAAAGCAGGGGACTTGCATTCAAATTTACAGGGGTCCAGTCAGCAAAATTTCTTTCTGGCAGAGGTCCGAATCTCATGTTACAGCTATAACACATCATGGTCCCCCTGTACATCATTGTCTTCAGCCCACCTTTCACATCGTAGTCCCCTTTACATCACAGTTGCCTCTTTAAAGCAGTCCCATGGTGTCCTCAGTACCTCTTTACATCACAGCCCCCCTTTACATCACAGAACCCTTTACATCACAGTCCCCTCTTTACATCACAGTCCCCCTTTTAAAGCAGTCCCACGATGTCTTCAGTTCTACTTCTCATCACAGTGCCTCTTTACATTGCAGTCCCCACGTTACATCAGTGTCCACAGCCCCCCTTTACATCACAGTGCCTCTTTACACATCACCGTGCCCCTATAACTCACAGTGCCCCTTAACACATCACAGTGCCCCTTAATAATACAGTGCCCCTTAACACATCACAGTGCCCCTTAACACATCACAGTGCCCCTTAACACATCACCCCCAAAATAACACAGAGCCCCTTAACACAGTGCCCCTTTTAATGCAAGCCTCCCCTGCAAAAGCCTTAAGGTACCTTTGGCAGGGCAGAGGCACTAATCATCCTGCAGTGTCCTCTCCCAGGTCTCCCATTCGACCACCATTGTCATCCTATCAGCAGGGCAGGGGGCCAGAAGAACTGCAAATCTGGATGGAGGGTGGGAGCTGCCAAAGTTATTATGTAAACAAACAGAGATTGGTGATCTGCAGTACTTCTTGCTCCCTGCCCTGCTGATATTGGTGTCCGAGTGGGAGACCCAGGAGAGGACACCCAGCTGTGGCAGCGGCGTGACTGGGGTCCGGACAGGACTGTCACTTGAATTGGTTCTGGACCGCGGTCCGTCATTTAGTGACCCTTGCTCTAAAGGGATTATTGCATGTTGATCTACTGCTGCAGTGTGGGCTTTTTGGCAACTGGTCTTGTTGCTGCTCTTCCTTGTGAAGGCATCACATGGTGGCTGGAGTCCTTAGGAAGAATAAAAAAGGCATTTTTTTTTTTTTTAGCTTTGGATAGAGTGGTGAGTGGTTAGAGCCATACCAGGTAGGCTATTATTGCCGTCTGCGCCCCTGGTAGGTAGACTGACTCTGTCTAATTGTCCTGATCACTAATGTCACCGGGAATAAAAGTGGAGGCAAATACAAAATTTTGAGTTGCCACCAGAACAGGAAAAGAGGGGAAATCTTTGAATGGGGATACATGCTCTCTGGATAACGGTTTTAGGCCTCATGCACACAGGGCGTTTGTATTTCTCCCAAATGTTTTTTTACTCCTGGCAGGAAAAAGCAGCTTAAAAATGCACCTAAAGCCACTTATTGCTCACATGTTTAGGTGTGTAGTGTTTGAACAATTATGGATTCCATTGGCCAGAATATTAATTTATTCTGGCCATTGGAATTAATGAACGCTCAGTGCTAAACACGTCCAGCATTTAGGTGCATTTAGACACTTTTACTGCTGTCAAGTGTTTTTTCTGTCCCAAGCTCCTCTCCAGAATGTGTCTGTGATGAGTCCTCCTTTAGCCTGTAAACTCTCCTCTTCTAATACACATGTAAATGCCTATGTTTGCATGGACACATAGGGGTTGATTTACTAAAGGCAAATAAACTGTGCACTTTGTAAAGTGCAGTTGCATTCTGCAAGTGTAGCTGCTCCAAAGCTTAGTAAATGAGGTAAAGCTTTGCAAAGAATACCCAATCATGTGCAAGCACAATGAAAACAACAGCATTTTTGCTTGCATATGATTGGATGATAGAAGTCAGCAGAGCTTCTGCTCATTTACTAACATCTGGAGCAACTGCACTTTGCAAACTGCACAGTCTATTTTCCTTTAGTAAATGAACCCCATAGGCTAACATAGAGGCACATTTAAAGGCTGAAAAAAAACGTCAAACACCTGTAAAAGAGAGGTTTTTAAAGCCCTATGTGCATGAGCCCTAAGAGGGGATTTAGTTCACATTGGAAAGAGATCACTTCCTGTTGAGTCTACAGTACATGAAATAAAGAGAAATCTCACTAATGAGACACAGATGGAAAAATAACTGGCCATGGTTTTAACCCCCTCCCCCTTTTTATATTCCAATAATTTAAAGTGTAACTCCACTTTTGTTGAGAAAAAAACATTCTCCACTGGGTGATCTCTGTACATTGCAAGGGTTATAACAAACTTTGTTGCAGATTCCTACCTTTTGTTATTCTGAAGAAATCACTGTTTGTTCCTCTGTGCCCCTGTGCTTAGTGCGTCTAATGGAAGTGGTTTCATAATTACCAATCAGCTGTGGCAGCTGCAGAGCACTAATGAGAAAATCTGCTGTGTCTGCATCCCTTTAGATGTGATTTCCTATTGGTCTCTCCAAAAATTACATTTTTGTTGCAGGGGATGCCTGAAATCTGACTTGTATCTTAGGCAGACTTCTGGGAAAATTGGTGAGCCAATCACACAAGCAGGAAATTATGTTTCTGGGGGGTGGTCAGTATACATTCTGTGTACAGAACAACTCCAGGTTTCTATTGCATTGCATTTTCAAAAAATGACAGTGGCTGCTGATTGAAAAGGAAAGTTAATTTTTAATGACATTGAATTACAATATGACTTGTGTCGCAATTATATGCGCTATATTATTTTTTCTTTAGTTGCTATTTTTCTTCCCCACGAAAGTGGAGTTACCCTTTAAATATACATTTTGGCTTTAAATATATTCTAAAGTGATATTAACCTCCCTGGCGGTATGATTATGTCAGATTTTTGCATAGAAATTTGGCGTTTTATATTGTAGGCCTCTAATTCTTAGGAATAACTCACTTAAATCTGTCCAAACAAGAGTCTAGTAGGCATCCCCAGTATTATAAAGTTTAAAACACAAAATTACACACTTGCAATCAGAAATATTCAACCCCTAAAGAGTTTTAAGGATTTATAAATAAAAATCTTTTCAAAGTGCAGGATTCTGCTTTGGATGGCTCCTTATTCAGTTTAGTGATACATAAAATCAACGCAGAAAATGTATGATGTAGTATTTGTGTGTAACAGTATATTTTGTTAAGATCGCCATGTCAAAATGATTCAACCCCTATATAATATTGTTGTTTCTAAAGCTTTCTGGCAGTTTTTATGGCCTGAAGTGGAGCTGAAACGACAGGACTGATTCAACGATTCCCGGGAACTACTTTAACACTTGCAAAGTCGAGGTGAAGTCCGGTATTTTTGACGGTCTTTCGAAATCTTTGTTGTTATAATATATCCCCAACTTAGTAAAACTGTACCGCTAGAATTGTTTTATATGACAATGTGTGTTTATGATGTAGTATGTAAAAGACGCAACTAAAATACATAGTGATTTGACTTATTCCTCGGTAGGTTTCGTCTTAGGACGTGAAACTTTTCTAAAAATAAATATTTAGGAATTTTGAGAAATCCCCAACTTATAAAGACTAACGTTCACACATTAAAACACAAAATTTGAAATATTATGACCCCTACGGATGATCTGAGAACAAACCTGTCTAAATTCACTCAATAAGGATTCTTAATCTCCGGATGTTATATTTTG
>BLSH010101080.1:1680790-1699216 GCA_018402905.1 Glandirana rugosa | reverse complement strand
AACCCCCCCCCCCCCCCAAAAAAAAAAGCATTGTGAAAAAAATAAAAAGCAAATTAAATTGTAAAAAAAAAAATTAAAAAAAAAAATGGACACCACCCACTGGTCTACTGACACTATCCACTGCCCTACTGACAGCATCCACTGCCCCATACCCCCCTTCCCCAGAAGCACTGTGAAAAATAAAAAATTGTAAAAATAATAGATAATAAATTGATAAAAACAAAAAACAGCTGACACTGTCCACTGCCCTATTGGCACTGTCCACTACCCCCCCCCCCCCCAATCATTGTGAAAAAAGTAATACAGAAATACATTGTAAAAAATAATTAAAACATAAAATTGTAAAAAGTAATAAAAACAAAGAAATTCTGACACTGTCTATTGCTCTACTTATACTGCCCTACTGGTACCATCCACTGACCCCCAAAAAGCATTTGGAGAAAAAATAAATAAAAAACTAAATTGTACAAAAATAATAAAAAAAATAAAAATAAAGAACTACTGACAGCGTCCTGCACATCTACCCACCACCGTACACTCCACACTCCTCCTGCACATATTACCCACCTCCATACACTTCACACTCTTCTCTTGCACACAATTCCCACCACCATATACTGCACACTCCTCTCCTGCACATACTATTAACCTCCATACACTCAGCACTCCTCTTCTGCATGCACTACCCACTTCCATACACTCCACACTTTTCTCCTGCACTTACTACCCACCACCATACACTCCACATCCCTGTCCTGCACATACTACACACCTCCATACACACTACACCCCTCTCCTGCACATACTACCCACCACCATACACACTGCACCCCTCTCCTGCACATACTACCCACCACCATACACTCCACATCCCTGTCCTGCACATACTACACACCTCCATACACACTGCACCCCTCTCCTGCACTTACTACCCACCCCCTTACACTCTGCACTCTTCTTCTGCACATACTACCCACCTCCATACACTCCATACTCCTCTTCTGCACATACTAACCACCACCATACACTCCATACTCCTCTTCCGAACATACTACCCACCATCATATTCTCCACACCCCTCTCCTGCACATACTACCCACCGCTGTATACTCCGCACTGCAAATTCCCTATTTAGCATTACCACATTCTGCACTATGTATGCTGATGTCTTCTGTGCCTCCTGTACTGATTCCTCCAGAGTTGTGTCTCACTAATATAAGAGGTGTGTTACTGGCCAGATCACCAGGTGACAGCAGAGGGGGGGAAGGCCAAAGAAAAGAAAACAAATGCAGCCACCAAACCTAATGATTAGTAAGCTGCAATATATTACATTTTTGGTTGTGGATTTAAACACTTGCTTACTGGGCACTTAAACCCCCCTCCTGCCCAGACCAATTTTCAGCTTTCAGCGTTGTCGCATTTTGAATTACAATTGCGTGTGACATTGTACCCACACAAAATTTTTATAATTTTTTTCCCACAAATAGCGCTTTCTTTTGGTGGTATTTGATCACCTCTGTGGTTTTTATTTTTTGCGCTATGAACAAACAAAGAGCAACGATTTTGAAAAAAGAACGATATTTTTTACTTTTTGTTATAATACATATCCAAAAAAAATATAAAAAAAAAATGATTCATCAGTTTTGGCTGATATATATTCTTCTACATATTTTTGGTAAAAAAAAAATCGCAATCGGCGTAAATTGATTGGTTTGCGCAAAAGTTATCACGTCTACAAACTTTTTTTCTTTTTACTAGTAATAGCGGCAATCTGCAATTTTTATCGGGACTGCGACATTACAGTGGACATGTCAGACATTTTTTACACTTTTTTTGGGACCAATGACATTTATGCAGAGATCAGAAATTTAAATAGCCACTGATTACTGTATAAATGTCACTGACAGGGAAGGGGTTAACCTGCAGGGGTCAATCAAGGGGTTAACTGTGTTCCCTGTATGTGTTCTAACTGTGTGGGGGCTGGGCTGGCAGGGACAGTAGATCTGCTATGTCCCCCCTCACAGAACTGAGAAACGCTGTGTTTACATTGGCGGTTCCCCGTTTTGCTGATCTATTAGGGGATCGCGGGTCTCCAGTGGACATTGAGTCTGTCCGACCCGTGGGCACGGGCAAGCAGCGTGCGGCAGCTATGAGAGCGCGCCGCCGCTGGCTGTGAGTGCGCGTGGGGAGTGTGCAAAGGGACGGATGCCCATGGACGCCCCCCGGCAATTCAGATCCGTGCTGTAGCCGTCTTTCGGCTATAGCGCAGATCTGGACTGGTTAATACCACTTTGAGATAAGAGATAAGAACTGTCAGTATTTTTTTTTATTTCTTTTTATTGATTTTAAATAACCTTATACAAGCAGTACAAACATTGTACTAAAAAAGCAAGAAAGTACAAAACAATACAAAACATCAGCACAAGTGTACCTAACAAAATAAGCAAGTGCTCCACTCCACCCTTTGCTACGCTTGAGTACACATAGTAAAGTGATTGACCGGTGTTTAGAACGATAAGAGCCTCACAACAATGACAGCTATACACACCATACCTCCCAACTTTCTGAGATGGGAATGAGGGACACCTATCAGCAAAAGTATGCAGGCATAGGACACACACCCCTGGCATGCCCCCCTTAAAGGAGAAATTTGCAAAACAAAAATGATTGGGTAAACCCACAAGTGCTTTTTATCCATACTATTCCTTTATACTGGCTTTTGGAATTTATAAATGCAGCAATTTAGAAAATGGATGAAATATTTAGTGCTGGGAACACTTTTTTATAGATAAATAGTGCATTTTATATACAACTATATAGACCAAACCAAAATGAGGGACACATGAGGAGGAAAGCGGGACAGAGGGACTTTGTTCCGAATGAGGGACAGTCCCTCGCAATCAGGGACAGTTGGGAGCTATGTACACACCTCGGATGTGAAGAAAAACATGAAATGGATTATCCTGCTGAATAACATAAGGGGATGTAGCAAAACAAGTCAAGAGGAAAAAACAAAGTCATATGGAGTGACCTGCAATCACATTATAGGGACCATTATATTTGCCCATTGCATCTGAAGGCTGTGCTTCCTGCTTGATCCTGGTTTATCCTCTTACCACAAATCAAGGCCACCAGAATGGCCTGTGTGATTGAAAACACTAAAGCGGTAGTAAACCCATCCATTTAACAGTTTAAAAAGCAGTTACATTTCCGGCACGTGCCGGAAATGTAACACTCCCATTGGTTGTGCTCTAAACCAAACTGTCAAACCATCCAATGGCTGGTGTCACAGCTGATCACATGTGCAGCTTCATGGCAGTTGTAGATTAAGGCCAAGATGGCAGCTTCCTTGGCTGAAAATGATAGGAGGGTTTACTACCACTTTAACTTTGCGCAGTTTCCAATGATATCCAAAACACCTTCGGTGATCTGCCAAGACAGAGGTACTTTTCTTTCTCATTATTATTTTAATTCAGACTATTAATTATTCTGATCAGTGTGCTATTAATCCATGGGAACCTTGGATGTTCATAATAGGTCCACTCCAACACAGCCCCAGCATTTTATAATGCCCAGGCTCTGTTTGTGATGCTTAAAAAGTAGAAAATAACTACGTATGTGTTGATACATCATTATATGTAGCCTTCTATATATTATGCTGATGTTTCTAGCAAGCCAGCAGAGAGTATCTTCAACGTGAAACTTGAAGAGCGACATCAATTATTCCTATAGCAGTGAAGAAGGGGAGGGGGAGCCAGAGAGGAAGAGAGATTAAAAAATAAAATTCTGTCACCTACAATATTTTCTCTACCTCTGCTACACCCTGTATTGCTCCTTACCATACATACATCTACAGGTTACATGCAACACCAAGCTTCAGAACTGTCGATAAGGTGGACATATCATATTAAGCAGCAGATGGCTATGTGTGGGAGTCAAACTGCTGATTTTCAAACAGATTTCTTAGCTTAAAAAGTTAATTATGTACCTCGTGTGTTGATTTCAATATACGAATCATTCTACGGAGGCGAAAATTTTATACCTTGTCTAGGAAGAAAAAAAAGGTTTTTCAAGGAAATGTTTGAATATTTTTAATTGGTTTTGGAAAGTGCAGTGCATGCCTTCAAGTTGTGCCTGATTAACTCTATCTGTACTTAAAAGATACTTTAAAACATACACTATATTACCAAAAGCATTGGGAAGCCTGCGTTTATACACACATGAACTTTAATGGCACCCCAGTCTTAGTCCGTAGGGTTCAATATTGAGTCGGCCCCCCCTTTGTTGTTATAACAGCTTCAACTCTTCTGGGAAGGCTGTCCACAAGGTTTAGGAGTGTCTATGGGAATGTTTGACCATTCTTCCAGAAGGGCATTTATGAAGTCAGGCACTGATGTGGATGAGAAGCCCTGGGTGCAGTCTCCTCTCTAATTCATCCCAAAGGTATTCCATCGGGTTGAGGTCAGGACTCTGTGCAGGCCAGTCAAGCTCCTCCACGATAAAACTCGCTCATTCATGTCTTTATGGACCTTGCTTTGTGCACTGGTCCAAATCATTTAATGGAGGGGGGATTATGGCGTGGGGTTGTTTTTCAGGGGTTGGGCTTGGCCCCTTAGTTCCAGTTAAAGGAACTCTTAAGGCGTCAGCATACCAAGACATATTGGACAATTTCATGCACTTAACTTTGTGGGAACAGTTTGGGGATGGCCTCTTCCTGTTCCAACATGACTGCGCACCAGTGCACAAAGCAAGGTCCATAAAGACATGGATGAGCGAGTTTGAGGTGGAGAAACTTGACTGACCTGCAAAGAGTCCAGACCTCAACCCGACAGAACACCTTTGGGATGAATTAGAGTGGAGACAGTGAGCCAGGCCTTCTCGTCCAACATCAGTGCCTGCCCTCACAAATGTGCTTCAGGAAGAATGGTCAAACATTCCCATAGACACTCCTAAACCTTGTGGGCAGCCTTCCCAGAAGAATTGAAGCTGTTATAGCTGCAAAGGGTGGACCAACTCAATATTGAACCCTATGGACTAAGACTGAGATGCCATTAAAGTTCATGTGCGTGTCAAAGCAGGTGTCCCAATACTTTTGTTAATATAGAGTATCTAAGCCCAAAACCAAAAATATAATATATTGCAACCTACTAGTCCTTAGATGTTGTAACTCTTTCTTTTTTTCAGGATTATTTGCCTTTATTTTCACCTGCATATTTTGTCAGTAGCACACTTCCTGTCCTAGGGTGACAATCCTCACTCTTCCTATTGTATCAGGACAAAGGAAGGAGAATGGAACTACTGGAAACCCACCCTCTTTTCTCATATCATCGATAGACAGGGTCCTGTACTCCTCTGAACAATATAACTAATAGCAGTTCAGCACAGACACAGAGCACAGGAGGTTATCAGCTCACACGATTTCTGTCAAGATCAACATGCATTTTTTCACTTATCAAACGGATATAACAAAATTCTTCCAATTGTATATTTTAACAGAACAAAGGGGAGCAAACAAGTTCATTTGAGGTGAATGAAAGCAGAAATCAAAATAACTATACATAAAAATTGTGTATGTAGCAGCACTTTCTACATTTTCTACAATTACTATTAAAAGTGGCCCCAATGTACTGTTAATAAAGTGGTTAAGGTGATCACATTTATTATTTTATGACTGCTCTCTCTTTTTCTGCCCATACTCTTGGCTGTTGTTGTTAAAGAAAAGAAACAGTGCTTTAAACCTGCTTTCAAAAGAATAAAAAGTGGGCCAAGAATGGTCATGATGCTGCTGGATATGGGTAGTGTCCAATTCCTTTGTCCTGTGACCATGCTGAGTCTCTGAAGGAAGAGGCTATGCCGCTACATATACAGTTCCCAGCTATTCCAAAAGTGGAAAGGGTGACACTAATATAGAAAATTTAAAAGCCAACTAACTGCTTTGTCACCCTTATGCAGGCAGTCACCTATCAGTGGTACTACGGACAGGACTGACAGGACTGCCAGGTGCTGGCTGTCAGAATACAATAGGCCGTAGCAGAATATTTGTCCATTCACATCGTTAGCATGGATGGAGGAATCTGTTAGATTTTTTTAATTCAACCTGCAGCTGAACAAAAGAAATCTATATGTGTATAGCCACCTTTAGGAGGGTGGTTGTCTGCACTGTCATTCAATTGGCACTGACTAAGTTGCCCAGTTGGGCACACTGTGACGCAGATTGCCCTCTTGGATCCCTATTTTGAACTGAAGATATCAAGGGCAAGAGAATTCTTTGTTGCTATGGCAAGGTAATAAAAAAGATAGGGAATGCATATGCAGCAGAAGGGGGGGGGTTAAGGAATGATGAGTATTTTGACCATAGACGGTACTGGAGATTTAAAAAAGAAGAAGCAGTTCTGGCTGCAATAATGTTCAATAATGAAGGCTCTGAAGAAGAGTTAGAAACCTTGAAACGCGTTAGCCTGTGTTGTGCGACATGCCAGTTGTGCAGTGTATATTCACGAATTACGAGGACTGCTTTTATGGTTGTCATGTACCTTTTACGACTCGCTTGTGAGTATAACTTTTAACTTTTATTAAAGCATGTTATCAAAGGATAATGAGCTAGGCCGGTGCGCCATTGTGTTTTTTGTTTTTGCTACAGTGCCTTTGGGCTACCCCTAGTTCACCAGTGGCAGCAAGGTGGCACATTATCCAGAGTTTTATTGTATCTAATGAACAACCTGAATACAGAGTGAAAGATGCCTCCCCTCTAAGCGCAGGAAGATTAGTATGTGTTAATGTTCTTTCCATGACTGTCCTCTGTAGTACCTCTGAGTTCTGAGTCTTCCAGGTTGAATGACGTCCATTGCCCAACCTCCTTGACTGAGGACATACTGTGAGTCCAGAAGTCATGCACCATGGAGGGGCATCACCAACGCACACCACACTCAAAATGCATTTATGCAGAGTAGCAGTGATCTCTGCATCACTGAGGATTGCCCGCTGTCAGGAAAAGATTTGAAGGGGCATCACATTACTGTCCTGAAGACATCTGGAAAAGGAAAAAAAAAATTATAAGCATAAAATACACATGAGGAGGTTCAAGAAAAAGGCAGGGGGTCCTCTGGGGACGGGGGGCTCATAGTTCGGCTTTTATTTATTATTTTTATTTATTTTAGGTAGAAAAACCTAAAATCTACAATTCTATGCTAGTCCTGCCACTAGCTTCTACATGCAAAGGAAAACCACATGTGTGACTAAAGCCGAGTTTTCCTTTAGGTCAAGTGTCAAGCTCAACTACGCTAATGTTTAATTGCCTTGTTGACCTATGTTTGTCAGATGAAGGTAAATTGTTAAAGACTTTCTTATTTGTATGTTATCTAAAACATTGCATTGACATTAAATCCCTAAATGGTTATTTGATTTCTTTACTGTGATTTGAGTAAGGCTGTAATCGCGTCTTCTGTATAGGGTTAATCTTGGCATTACACTGAAGGATTACATAGTGCTTCCCTCAATGTTCTGGCAAGGTTCCTCCGCTGAAAGCTTTGACGATGAAGAACTGCCATGTGATGCTGGAAACAATTGTCTTATAAGATATTTATGGTTTACCGTACACTGCGCTCCACACAGCAAGCCTCATACAAGATTTTAAGAAGCCGCTGTGTTTTGGCCATATATTTTTTTCTGATAATAGGACACATTTCTAATAGTTGCCCTAGCGGGAGCCAAATCTGGAACCCCACTGCTGCAGTGAAGAAGTCACATTTGTCCATAGACATTTTAGACCTTGGAAATATCTTGGTCTTCTACATAATACATTCTGTGTATTTCTTTATTTAAAATTCATTTCTTATGACTAGTTGACTACATTTATGTTCTCTGGTATTTAAGTATTATTTTTTTCTTTTTTTATTGAATTCAGTTGTTGAATTTAAGATTGTAAAATATGTAGTCCAACGTGTTCCCAGTACCACCCTCTGATGTTCTTAAAGTGGACCATGCACTAAAATGTAGGGCACATTTGCATGTTGCATTTTAATGCATGCACTGTAATAAGTCAAAGCTTGCATGCCCAATTTCCCTGTAATACAAAATAGTGTCTGTTTGCATTTTAATGCTACAGTGCTGTGACTTTTTTTGCCTTAAGTTGTTTTTTTAAGATTCAACTAAAAAAAATATATATATAATTCACTTAATAATTCAAGCTTAAAGATGAGATCACACTTTCGTTTTAACCACCTCATCCCCAGTAGCAAATACTCAATTTTCCTTTATTTCACCACACCCTTCAGCTCGAGAGCAAAAAAAAAATACTCCATACTTCTGAGTATGGAGGAGCATGTGACTTAATTCCTGTGACA
The DNA here is from genome assembly GCA_018402905.1 of Glandirana rugosa. Lineage (NCBI taxonomy): Eukaryota > Metazoa > Chordata > Amphibia > Anura > Ranidae > Glandirana > Glandirana rugosa. Next base: position 1,690,874 of record BLSH010101080.1, on the reverse strand, counting down.
TCACTGGGCCAAATACCAGCAACATCACATAGGGTGAGTACAAAGATTACAAAGGGGGAGATTTACTAAAATCTCTCTATCCAAAATGAAAAAAGTTTTGCCCATAGTTCTAATTTAAGACCTGTTGATTTGCCCTATGCTTTCACTAACTTCATCTGCAACACATGGACTGTGTTTAAAATCATACCTTCGTCAACAGGTTCTTAATCTCAATAACAAATAGTATAGCAGCCCCATTAAAGGAGAAGTATGGGTAAACCTTTTTTGGCTATACTTCTCCTGTGGGTCACAAGAGTGCAGAGCTAACTGCACTCCGGTGCAGTTGATGGCAGGCAAAATCCCACTGTCAGCTGACATCACAGAGCCAGTGCAGGCTCTGAAAAGATCCCGTCCATGTGCTGGCGATCCACCCAGAAGCCTGAACAGACAGCTGGCTCAGCCTCATAGCGAGTCCCTGAGAACCTGAGGCAGCCGCTCCCACCCCCTCAACAACCCAGCGATCCAATGAGAGCTGGTGACTGGGAGCAGAGAGCCAGTGACTGGCAGTCACCAGCTCTCTGCAGGCTGAGCGATCAGCAGTGTAGTTTCTCTTTTAAATGTGGTGTAGGATCCACAACATAAATCCAGAAGGGTTTGGTGTAGGCATGGTCTATGCTCCACTAGCAATATCCCAATCAGAGAATAAACTCACAACATACCTGTCCTATAAGGTTTTAAATTCATGCTGTGTATTGGCAGAAACTCTAATATATTTTGCACAAATAGATTAAATCATAGGGTATATCCCAAACTGCTGAATGATTATCAATTTCTTGCAAAGTTCAGATCTTTAGACCTTGAGGCTGGGTTCCCTGCATCCAATTCGCAATAGCAGGAGATTTTGACCGGCTCTCTATGGAGCCAATTCACATATCTCCGCAGCAGGTCCGCTCCAGAAGAAGTCCATGAGGACGAAATCGATCGAGCTGAAGTGCTGTTTTGGATCCCACCGCTTCTCTGCTTATGGTTCAGCTTTGATATTCAGCGCCTATTATTCTTGGAAGTGCACTATTTTATAATAAATGCTTTTGCTTTTAATTGTATCACACTATTGCGGCCTTTTTTCCATATGGCTGTACGGACCCCATGACAAGCATTTGAAATTGTGAACATCCATTATCGGAGGCTGAGTGGAGGCTTAGAGTCCACGCAAGCGTCCTGTGACCCCCCGTAATAGAGGGTCATGGAGCTCTGGTAAAGGGAATCTTTGTCTGGTGGAGGAACCGTGCACATTTGGATTGGTGTGGTGGAGGAATCTATATATGAATATTCTGGCTGTGATCACACCTGGGATTTATTATATGTTTTGGACTTTTGAATTTATCACATATATTTTATGGACTTTTTTTATTTCACTCAATTTTTTTGTGTAAGGTTAAATTTATGTTGACCTACACATTTGTATCGTTATTTCAGAATTGTTTTTCACATTTATTTGTCACATTTTGAGATATATTTGGGTTTGATTCATTTGCACTTTTTGTGAGTTTACGACACAAGCGCAGACTTTTTTTTCATTTTTTTTTTCACTTAGGCTGGATTCACACCATTGCGGTGCGAATTCCAGCCTGTCTGCTGCTGAGAAGGGGCGGAGCCGCCATTCGGCGGCTCATGTCCGTTGTCGCAGCGCATCAGCTGCTCGGGGAGGGAGGGGGGAGGGAGGGGGGGTGCAGCGAGGAGGGTTAAAATCCCTGCAAAATCGCTGTTCAATGCGGAGCACATCTCCGTGTTAGATGCGCTCCCATTGAACTCAACAGGCTGGGAATTCGCACCGCATTGCACAAAAATCGTGTGCGGTTTTTGTGCAATGCGGAGTGCGAATGCACCGCACATATGTGAACCGGACACATTGAAAACAATGTGTTTTCAAGTGTCCTGCGAATTGGATGCGGTTTAAGCCGCATCCAATTCGCATAGGTGTGAACCCAGCCTGAGATCTCTTATGACCATGGCAGCCCAGCCCCTACACAGTTAGAACACGCCTAGGAAACACAGTTAACCCCTTCTCTGCCCCCCGCAGGTTAACCCCTTCACTGCCAATGACATTTAAACAGTAATGAGTGGATATTTACATTTCTGATCGCTATATAAATGTCATTGGTCCCAAAAAAGTGTCAAAAATGTCCGACATGTCCGCCCCAATATCACAGTCATGATAAAAATCGCAGATCGTCGCCATTACCAGTAAAAAAAAAAAAAATGTAAAAACGCGAGAAATTAATTTTCATGGTTTGTAAACGCCGCAACTTTTGCGCAACCCAATCAATAAACGCCGATTGTGATTTTTTTTTACCAAAAATATGAGGAAGAATATAAATCGGCCAAAACGGATGGATACATTTGTTTTTTTATATATTTTTTTTGCATTTGTATTTTAGTAAAAAATAAGAAATATTGTTTTTTTTTTTTAAATTGTCACTCTTTTTTTGTTTATAACGGTGACCAGAAATGACGCAGAGGTGATCAAATACCACCAAAAGAAAGCTCTATTTGTGAGAAAAAAAGGATGCAAATTTTGTTTGGGTACAACGTCGTACGACTGCGCAATTGTCAGTTAAAGCGACACAGTGCCGAATCGCAAAAAGTGCTCTGGTCCTACAGTGGGAAATCCTTCTGGGGATGAAGCGGTTAAACAAGCCATTACTGATCAATGTAGCTGCAGGTATTATGGAGTAATTCATGCTCAAAATTCACAGCAGAAACACTATATCATTATAAATAATTATCTCTCATTTCACTGTGCTCCCCATTTACAGCAGTGAACAAACAGCTCACCTCCCAAAAATGATTAACCACTTCAATACAGGCAGTGTTATTAGTTACTAGTTACTAGTTATGAACATCCGACTTATGAACAACTCCTACTTACAAACGGAGGGAGACAACAGGAAGTGAGAGGAAATCTCCCCCTAGGAAGGGAAATTCACTCCTGTAAGAGTTATTATGGGAAAAAGATGTCTCCACTGATGCTTAAGCACCAAGGTTTGTTTCCACAACAACCCAAAATTTTCAAAATCCAATTATCATTGGGACAGGAAGTGAGGTGAAATCTTCTGAACAGAAACATAGACAGCAAAACAAACATTACAGGGGTGTTACCCCTTCCATATGCTATGCAAAAAGCTTAAAAATATTTGTTTTGGCTGAAGCTACACTTAAAAAATGTCCCTGTTCCCACTTACAAACAAATTCGACTTATGAACAAACCTACAGACCCTATCTTGTTTGTAACCCGGGGACCGCCTGTACTATGCACTTAAAACACTTTACTACCAGACCAATTTTCAGTTTTCAGTGCTGTTGCACTTTGAATGACAATTGCGCGGTCGTGCGACGCTGTACTCAAACTGATTTTTTATCATTTTGTTCCCACAAATAGAGCTTTCTTTTGGTGGTATTTGATCACCCCTGCGGTTTTTATTTTTTGCGCTACAAATAAAAAAAGACCGAAAATTTTTGTTCCCACAAATAGAGCTTTCTTTTGGTGGAATTTGATCACCCCTGCGGTTTTTATTTTTTGCGCTACAAATAAAAAAAGACCGAAAATTTTGAAAAAAAAAAAAAAATTCTCTATTTTTGTCACAAAACTTTGTAAATAAGCAAATTTTCTGATGAGGCGGCACTGATGAGGTGGCACTGATGATGAGGCACTTATATGCAGCGATGATGAGCACTGTTAGGCGGCACTGATAAGCAGCACTGACGGGCACTGAGAGGTGGCACTGATATACAGCACTGATGGGCACTGATATGCAGCACTGACGGACACTGCTAAGCGGCACTGATGGGCACTAATAGACAGCACTGATTGGCACTCATAGGCGGCACTGGGCACTCATAGGTGGCATGGATGGGCACTGATAGGTGGGCACTGGTAGGTGGCAATGGTGGGCATTGATATGTGGTACTGGTATGCATTGATAGGGGCACTGGTGGGCACTGATAGGGACACTGGTGGGCACTGGTAGGCATATACACTGATAGGGGGCTCATTCCCTGGTGGTCTAGGGTGGCATCTGAAGGTGGCACTGTGTGGCATCCACATTGGGCAGTATGTCACTTACCTGGTGGTCTAGGGGGGTCTCCCTGGTGGTCCAGATCGGCTCTCTGGTGGTCCCTGGTCGGCTCCCTGGTGGTCCTGGGTGGGCGCATCCCTGGTGATCCCTGGGCAGGCTCCCTGGTGGTCTAGGGTGGCGATCCGAGGGAGGGCTGTGCTGATAAATCATCAGCACAAACCCTCCCTGTCAGGGATGCAGCCGATCGGCTCTCCCCTCCTCAGGTCTGCAGACCTGAGTACAGGAAAGCCGATAAACGGCTTTCCTGTATTACACTGTGACCAGCCGTGATTGGTCACGGCTGGTCACATGGTAAAGTGCTTCGGATCGAAGCACTTTACCGAGATCGGTATTGCAGGGGGTCAGACTGACCTCCCACACCACCGATCGCCGCGATGCACGGCCGCCCGGGCGCGCGGCGGCTTGTTATCCTGAGGACGTCATATGACGTCCAGTCAGGATAACTGAGCCACTTCCCGGCCGTCATTTTGCATACGGCGGTCGGGAAGTGGTTAAGCAGCTTAGCTCTCCATCTACTGTTGGGAGTCTCTCACTCAGATAAATATATAGGGAGACCTCTTCATGGGTATATATATATATATATATATATATATATATATATATACTGAGCAAAATTATAGATGCAACATTTTTGTGTTTGCCCCTATTTATCATGAGCTGAACACAAAGATCTACTACTTTTGTACACAAAAGGCCTATTTCTTTCAAATATTGTTCACAAAACTGTCTAAATCTGTGTTAGTGAGCACTTCTCCTTAGTCCAGATAATCTATCCACCTAACAGGTGTGGCATATCAAGATGCTGATTAGACAGCATGAATATTGGAATATTGCACAGGTGTGCCTTAGGCTAGCCACAATAAAAGGCCACTCTAAAATGTGCAGTTTTATTACACAGCACAATGCCACAGATGTCGCAAGTTTTGATGGAGCGTGCAATTGGCATGCTGACTGCAGGAATGTCCACCAGCTGTTGCCCTTGAATTGAATGTTCATTTTTCATTTCTCTACCATAAGCCGTCTCCAAAGGCGTTTTAGAGAACTGGCACTACATCAACCGGCCTCACAACCGCAGACAACGTGTAACCACACAAGCCCAGGACCTCCACATTCAGCATTTTCACCTCGTCTGATACCAGCCACCCGGACAGCTGCTGCACCAATTGGTTTGGGTAACTAAAGAATTTCTGCACAAACTGTCATAAACCGTCTCAGGGAAGTTCATCTGCATGCTCGTCGTTCTCACCGGAGTCTCAACCTGACTGCAGTTCGTCGTCATAACCGACTTGAGTGGGCAAATGCTCACATTCGATGACGTCTGGCACTTTGGAGAGGTGTTCTCTTCATGGATGAATCCCGGTTTTCACTGCACAGGGCAGATGGCAGACAGCGTGTATGGCGCCATGTGGGTGAGCTGTTTGCTGATGTCAGCGTTGTGGATCGAGTGGCCCATGGTGGCGGTGGGGTTATGGTATGGGCAGGCGTATGCTATGGACAACGAACACAGGTGCATTTTATTGATGGCATTCTTAATGCACAGAGATACCGTGACGAAATCCTGAGGCCCATTGTTGTGCCATTCATCCACAACCATCACCTCGTGTTGCAGCATGATAATGCACGGCCCCATGTTGCAAGGATCTGTACACAATTCCTGGCAGCTGAAAACATCCCAGTTCTTGCATGGCCAGAATACTCACTGGACATGTCACCCATTGATCATGTGGGATGCTGTGGATCGGCGTATACGGCACACCTGTGCAATAATCATGCTGTCTAATAAGCATCTTGATATGCCACACCTGTGAGGTGGATGGATTATCTTGGCAAAGGAGAAGTGCTCACTAACACAGATTTAGACAGATTTGAGAGAGATAGGCCTTTTGTGTTCATAGAAAAAGTTGTAGATCTTTGAGTTCAGCTCATGATAAATAGGGGCAAACACAAAAGTTTTGCATTTATAATTTTGCTCAGTATATATATATATATATATATATATATATATATATATACAGTATCTCACAAAAGTGAGTACACCCCTCACATTTTTTAAAAATAGTTTATTACGGTATATATTTTCATGTGACAACACTGAAGAAATGACACTTTGCTACAATGTAAAGTAGTGAGTGCACAGCTTGTATATAACAGTGTAAATTTGCTGTCCCCTCAAAATAACTCAACACACATCCATTAATGTCTAAACCCCTGGCAACAAAAGTGAGTACACCTCTAAGTGAAAATGTCCAAATTGAGCCCAATTAGCCATTTTCCCTCCCCGGTGTCATGTGACTCATTAGTGTTACAAGGTCTCGGTTGTGAATGGGGAGCAGGGGTGTTAAAATTGGTGTTATTGCTTTCACTGTTTCATACTGGGCACTGGAAGTTCAACATGGCACCTCATGGCAAAGAACTCTCTGAGGATCTGAAAAAAAGAATTGTTGCTCTACATAAAGATGGCCTAGGCTATAAGAAGATTGCCAAGACCCTGAAACTGAGCTGCAGCATGGTGGCCATGACCATACAGCGGTTTAACAGGACAAGTTCCACTCAGAACAGGCCTCGCTATGGTCGACCAAAGAAGTTGAGTGCACATGCTCAGCGTCATATCCAGGGGTTGTCTTTGGGAAATAGACGTATGAGTTCTGCCAGCATTGTTGCAGAGGTTGAAGGGATGGGGGGTCAGCCTGTCAGTGCTCAGACCATAGGCCGCACACTGCATCAAATTGGCCTGCATGGCTGTCATCCCAGAAGGAAGTCTCTTCTAAAGATAATGCACAAGAAAGCCCACAAACAGTTTGCTGAAGACAAGCAGACTAATGACATGGATTACTGGAACCATGTCCTGTGATCTGATGAGACCAAGATAAACGTATTTGGTTCAGATGGTGTCAAGAGTGTGTGGCGGCAGCCAGGTGAGGAGTACAAAGACAAGTGTGTCTTGCCTACAGTCAAACATGGTGGCGGGAGTGTCATGGCCTGGGGCTGCATGAGTGCTGCCGGCACTGGGGGGCTACAGTTCATTGAGGGAACCATGAATGCCAACATATACCGTCACATCCTGAAGCAGGGCATGATCCCCTCCCTTCGTAGACTGGGCCGCAGGGGAGTATTCCAACATGATAACGACCACAAACACACCTCCAAGATGACCATTGCCTTGCTAAAGAAGCTAAGGGTAAAGGTTATGCACTGGCCAAGCATGTCTCCAGACCTAAACCCTATTGAGCATCTGTGGGGTATCCTCAAATGGAAGGTGGTAGAGTGCAAGGTCTCTAACATCCACCAGCTCTGTGATGTTGTCATGGAGAAGTGGAACCTGTAAATTTCTGGTGAACTCCATACCCAAGAGGGTTAAGGCAGTGCTGGAAAATAATGGTGGCCATAAAAAATATTGATGCTTTGGGCCCAATTTAGACATTTTCACTTAGGAGTGTACTCACTTTTGTTGCCAGCGGTTTAGACATTAATAGCTGTGTTTTGAGTTATTTTGAGGGGGACAGCAAATTTACACTGTTATACAAGCTGTACACTCACTACTTTACATTGTAGCAAAGTGTCATTTCTTCAGTGTTGTCACATGAAAAGATACAATAAAATATTTACAAAAATGTGAGGGTGTCCTCACTTTTGTGAGATACTGTATATATATATTGTAAGATATCCGGGGTGATTAAACTCAAGTAGTGCGCTCGATTTTAGGAACACGTGTCAGTCCAGACTGCATTTTAAGGGCATGGCAGCCCACTTTTAATAAAAGGAAAGTTCAAGAAACAAAATTCAATGAAATAACAGCAATTTCCCTTGCAAAGGGTTTCAACATTACTGCATAGTTCAAACATTCGGCCTCCTGGCTTATTCACTTGCAGCACTGCTGCTTCAGACCTTACGCCTAGGCCTTTGGGTTGCTCCTCCGAGCGTATGCTCACGCTGCCAGCTGCAGCTTCTTTTTCCTGATACTCAAACACAGACATCGTGCCTGTAGGGTGGAATCCTCCTGACTCCGCGGCCAGTCTTCCCGTCTGTCTGGGTGGAGCTGTGTCTGAGTGGGAGCCCTGAGCTCTCTCCCTGTTATTTCCTGTCTCTAGAAAAATGGATTTAAAATGGACATGGGACTCTCAAAGAGTCAGGTTGAGAAGTGCCAGCAGATGTGTTGTGAGTGGAGAAAACTGTATTTTAAGTCTTCTCTAGAGTTGGTAAGTCGAGATCTGGGCTGGACCCTTGAAAGCTACAAAGAGTATTGGGTGGGATGGAATCTTTTGCCCTGTGTCCAGATTTTCCTGAACTTCTGCAAGTTGTGTGTGTCCAGGTGCACACACTCATTATAGACCAGATCTGAGCACAGCTCAGGGCAGTTGCTGCCATTTGGATTCAGAGCCCTGCCAGGAAACCTGATTGTTTCTGTCTGAGACTGCATCCCCGGTGAGGGGGACTTCTTACATGAAGAACTGGGAAGGTCGGGACAGCTACACGGGCCTAGGAGACCAAGAGAGGGTCTGGGAGGCTGGGAAGGACAAGGCAGTTAGCAAGTCCAAGTGGGCCAGAGGAAGTCCTGATGTCTCGTGAGAGTGAGAAAACCCAGGGGGCTGGAGAATCCTGTTGAGGCCCGGAGTAGGTCTGTGCAACAAGGAACTGCAAGTCGAGGAAGAGTGAGCATAAGAGTCAGGTGTGGGTAATCCATGTGTGTAACTTTTATTTTTGTTCCTTTTAATAGAAATGGGCTGCCATGCCCTTCAACCTAATAGCTGACTGGACTCACTGGAAAACGCATCAACCACTGAGCTAGACATTCCCCATATTACTATATATAGTATATACAGTGGGGATCGAAAGTTTGGGCATCCCAGGTAAAAATTTGTATTAATGTATTAATTATGCACATTAATACAAATTTTTACCTGGGGTGCCAACACTTTCGATCCCCACTGTATATATATATATATATATATATATATATATATATATTATTATCTCAATGACTGGGAATAATTCTGCTATTAGGGGCCAAGGGACTGCCGTTGCAGCACATGCAGCTGTGGCTGGGTCCCTACACAAAGAGAAGCCCAGGTTGGTTCTGGCCAACCCACAAAGTATTACACTATTATACCTGGTTTATACTATAACCCGCATGTGAATTGCCCAGTAACCACACCACACCTCATTCCTGTGCAATTCACATGTGATTCGGTGCGGTGCAATTTTAACCCATTCATTTTGAATGGGCTCAAATCACACCGCATTGCACCAAAAAAGTGCAGGTACCTTTTTTGGGAACTGTACTGCAACCATATTGCATGGTCATTTTGTACAATGTGATCCATTGTGGTAAAACTGCACTTCCTTTGTGATCCTTTTGGGGTGTTCTTAATTTTGACAGCCGCAGTGGATCACAAACAGAGTGTGATTGCAATGCAGTCTGGGAAACTCTCATGGAACACTGCATTTCTCGCACACGTGTGAACCTAGGCTTACAACTAAATGTTATGCAGAGGGGGGCAAGCAGAAAAATGTTGCAATAAGTAACAACTTGTCCACATTTTCCCCAGATCGGAGGATGCATGGAGAAGAATCAATGTCGTAATCCCATCAGGTCTCCACTGACACTCTGTGCATGGTAGTAAGTGTTATCTCTCTTCTTCACCCCCCACCCCATGCTGTAACTAAGAAGAGGTACGTAGGAGGCTAGACCCCTTTTACACCTGTTCAACAATGAATAACGTTGTAAAAAGACGAACGGGGGGAGACGTATTGTAAATCAACATTCGGATCCAAGTGTGCACACGCTCTTTACGTCACAAGGTACTCTCAAAGGGTCTGACGTAACGTTAGTGTGAGACAAACACTAGGTGACGCCGACAGTTTTAATTCTTGTGGGGTTTTCCTAGTGTTTCCTTCACGTCAAAATGGTGTTACCTAGTGTAACATGTTTTACTGGTACGTTATACCAACGTCATGTCAAGGGTTTTTTC